>SJYC01056656.1:0-41318 GCA_006408675.1 Madoqua kirkii
GGGAGGGGGGTTCGGGATTGGGAACACATGTACACCCGTGGCAGATTCATGTTGATGTGTGGCAAAACCAATACAATATTGTAAAGTAAGAAAATAATAATAACAAATAAAAAATAAGAATCAAGAGCAACTATGGACTTGTAATGGATTGAGAAACAATGTGAGAGGGCTGGGCCTTTTCCTGGGTGGAACCCAGTGCAGTGCACATCCAGCTCCTGGATGGCTCCTATCAGAACAACTCCTTGGCTTCCCCTCTTGGAGAAACAACAGAAACTGAAGGCTCAATAGATGCCAGGTAGAAACAAGGTGAGTGTAGGGGTGGAATTCATTTAATTTCTCTATTGTATTCCCTCAACAAAGGTCTTATAAGAGGCTGGTGTTAGATAGTTCCACGTAAGAGACATGAGATGCTATCCACTTGTATCTCAGAGTTAAAAAGTAATTTTCTGTACATGTACAGGAAAATATTCTTTTTTACAGATAAAGTTCCAATGAATGTCAGTCACAGAATATCACAGCTCAAAGAGGATAATATTTAAATTTTTCACATAAATCATTAACTTTCCAACAAATATAAAAAAAGGGACCAATGCATATGATGAAACAGATTTACTGAACTGGACAACTGAAAAGAAGAGAAGAGCCAATGATGGTAGCTCTTGTTATGAATATATATGTGTCCAGTAAAGCATATATTGCAGTCTCCTATTGACACATGAGTAGTCGGTGTATCTTAAATCCAAAGAGCACTGTAAGAAACTGTCTAATTGCACTAACAGCTACAAATCCCAGTCTGTGCAGTCAGTATGGCAACATGTGCCCATGAGGACTTGAAAATGACTCATACTTTAAAAACACAAATAGCACATCAATAGCTATTTCCTGCAAAAATTCAAATCAACAACTGGAAAAGTTAGCTTTTTATCAAAATCTAGTCTCCCCCAGAAAATTAATGTTTTTGAAGGTTATCTTCAAGGCACAACCAAATTACTACATTAGTTTACAACATTCAGCGAAACTGTCTTACATCTCCAAACACAGAAGCTCTGAAAATATGGGACTGTGATTCAAATGAGGAAGTGCCAAACATTCAGTGGAATCACCATTCACTTACTTTGAGAGCCCAAAAGTTTGTACACTACAACTTGCCCTTTAAAAGAACTTCATAAATAAAGAATAAAGGGAAGAGAAACAGTCTCAATTTGTTGATTTCTAACAACACACTGTCCTTAGTCAAGACAATAAGAATTGTTATTAACATAATGAGATATAACAATTCATTACTGTTTAAGTAATCACAAAGATACTACTTAGAGTAAAGTATTAGGGATAACAACCTCTTTTTAACAAAGAAAGTGACTGATGACGATAACTAATTTAGAGTTAAAACCAGTAACTAGCCTGAAATACAATTATATTCGAAACCACAAACTACCTTTTATAGTAACAGAAAATTTAATACTTAGTATGTTCATATAATTCATTGGGGGGAAAAACTTTATCAACTCGCCACAATAATTCTGAAAGGTAGAAACAAGTATCTCATTCCCATAAAAGGACACTGGGGCCAACAAAGATCATCTAACTAGTGAGTATATACACAGGTCTGACTACAAACATGCTATTACGTTTCTTTGCTTCCTTTTTTTTTCCTTTAAACATTTACCGTCCATTTAGTGACTGCCAAACATCACAAGAATGAGTGACTGAGACTGGTGTAGCCTTATATCCAAGTCCATGCTGTCAGTAGGTAACGTGGCCATGAGCACTTGAAATATGGCTAGTATGAACCAAGATGTGCTGTGTGTTAAATTATATACCAGATTTCAAAGACTTGAAAAAAAAGGATATAAGGTATGTTAATAATTTTTCACATTACATATTGAAATGTACAAATGAATCTATTTACATATAAATTAATATATATAAATTTTGCATATATGTTTTAGGTTAAATAAAAAGTGTATTAAAAATTTTTTTTAATTCAGACAATTTTAAGGCTAGGGTATCAAGAGAAATCTTGAACTATAGAATGTGGGTATACAATGGAAAGGGAGAATCTTTCTTAACCAGATATTTTAACCAGCTGATCAAAAATTTATCCTTTATTCTGCTAGGCTTACACCTCTTTCATTCCTT
Organism: Madoqua kirkii; assembly: GCA_006408675.1. Taxonomy (NCBI): domain Eukaryota; kingdom Metazoa; phylum Chordata; class Mammalia; order Artiodactyla; family Bovidae; genus Madoqua; species Madoqua kirkii. The sequence continues at coordinate 2,140 of SJYC01056656.1, forward strand.
CCTATTTTCTAATGCTTTTATCTTTTTTTTCTTTTCTGCTTTTAACCTTTTTATCTGCTTTCAACTTAGTCATGTCCAAAGCCTAAAACTCTCCATTTTTCCCCCTACATGTAAAAAATAGCCATCATTGAAACAAACTACACTTCTATCAATCCACTAGCACTCCAGAATCTTCACCTTCATCTCACAACTACATAAATATATACCCATCGATACACATGATCTGGGTTTCCACTGAATCATACCAAACTTAAAGGAGAGAAAAGGAGCTGGGTTTCCAGCTCTTTGGAAAATTGTCACAATACTAACTTTTTATATTTGCAGGATTCCAGGAACCCCAGACTTTTTCCTGTACACTTATGCTTAGTGTGTAAGCATTTTCTCATTTCAAATAGAAATGAGGAACAATATATTCCAATATCCACTCAAATATTTAAGATAGTACTTCTGACCAGTATTTTCTGTCATTATGTTCCAAACATAATGAACATAAGAACAGTCACTCAGTTCATATGAAACCAACTGGTTATTTTAACAGAAAGATGGCCGAATTTAAATGGCTGTTAATCGTTAAATAAAATAATTTTAGAAAACAGATGAATTATACAGTTAATGAAGCCAATGTCTATTGACAGGATATTATTCTGCTATTTGTAGAAGTATCTAGCCTATTGAGATGCAACAAAAATTTCTGAAGGAGGTTTTGTTCTTTTTATGTTCACCATAAAGTTACGAGCATATATGTATTTATTATTTATAGTTAAATACTTTTATTGTATTTAATGGGTTGATTAACTATAAAAATGTAATGGAACCTATTTATATTGAAATTATTCCAAATAAATTTCAAAAAATAAGTAAAATCCTCTTCTTCTGTAGTCCATTCTTTCTATTATCATAAAATTTTCATTGACAGTTACAAATCTTAACAGAATTTCACCCTCCCTGGAGTACTCCAAACAGACCAACTGTTAGCTAGCTCAAAACTGAATTACATTAGAAAAGGGGGAATTTAGAATCAGTATAACAAATACAGATAAATATAATATACATTATGCTAAGCTAAAGCAATCAGGTATTTTAAAAGTTCACACTAGTGATTATTCCACTTGATTAATGAATACAAATATGTTTAATATAATGGATAAGGAGTAGCCACACTGCTCTAGCTGACTACAGCTAGAGTTGTTGAAACTAACTACAGCTCTTCTATTTATTAGCTGAGTAAAAGTGGATAAGCCTTGAGCTCTGCATCATCTCTCTCACAGAAAAATGTTCTCCTGGCTCTTCACAGGGGGTTCAAAAATTTTTAAGTGTGTTAATACAACTGGATCAACTTGAGCTCTTTAAAAAAGGATTATGATTATAATCTCCCCAACTCTCTCCCCCGCAAAAAAACTAAAAGACTCAAAATGCTGTTGTAAGCAATGTAACGTTTTAAAGTTTAAGTCTGAACTCAAGCACTTATGCTTTAGAGAACAGATTTTCAAAGATAGTAGAGCCACATGATTCTTGAGCTCATTCTTCAAATGAGCTTAAGGAAAAAAAAAAAATGCATGAAACCAATGTAAGAGAAGAACAGAAAAGGCCGCCTGCCAGTTTCTATCTATGTATGGAACATCTTTAGGTACCCATCAGTATATACCCAAATGGGCTTCTCCCTTTGGTCATATGTAATACCCATTATAATACGAATTTACTTCTTCTGTACACTTATTCACTCATTGCTCATTTGTACATGTACCCTCGTAACAAATAATTTTGGGATAAAATTATTACAATTACTTTATAATTAATTATTTCAATATATAAGAAAGTTTTTAAATATTTAGAATTAATTAAGATAAAAGATAGATAGCATACTAAAAAGCAGAGATATTACTTTGCCAATAAAGGTCCATCTAGTCAAGGCTATGGTTTTTCCAGTAGTCATGTATGGATGAGAGTTGGACTGTGAAGAAAGCTGAGCGCCGAAGAATTGATGCTTTTCAACTGTGGTGCTGAAGAAGACTCTTGAGAGTCCCTTGGACTGCAAGGACATCCAACCAGTCCATCCTAAAGGAGATCAGTCTTGGGTGTTCATTGGAAGGACTAATGTTGAAGCTGAAACTCCAATACTTTGGCCACCTCATGAGAAGAGGGAAAAGACCCTGATGCTGGGAGGGACTGGGGGCAGAAGAAGAAGGGGACAAAAGAGGATGAGATGGCTGGATGGCATCACCAACTCAATGGACATGAGTTTGAGTGAACTCTGGGAGCTGGTGATGGGACAGGGAGGTCTGGTGCGCTGTGATTCATGGGGTGGTAAAGAGTTGGACACAACTAAGTGACTGAACTGAACTGAAGATAAAAGTAATATTTGAACAGCATTTTGATTTTGATTTTCTGAGTAACATTTCTATTAATATTAGTCAAAGACAAGTAATAGGCCATTTCATCAGATCACATGAAAAGTAAACTATATAATTACATTTATACTGACTGAGCAGGGAGAGAAAAGAAATAACTTTGAGATCAATATTAATCAGCAAACCCACCATAAAAAAAGAGTACAAAGGTCATTTCCTTTGTCCTTACATCCATTAATGAAGCAAGTGCTGCAGGAGACCTGAACATTCCTTGCTTTCCCCAGACTGGTCTGCAGAGTTTCCAGAACTCTGATTTTGTCAAACTGTACAAAACACTTAGAGGCTCTAGGAATCCTAGGATACACACCCAGAGAAAAAGTCTAAATATTCTGTTTTCATGTATATGGCAAAGAAAGTAGCTCTAAAATACCCTTAAAGGGCAAAAAAGATAATCATAGTCAATAGTAAGAAAGTAGGATACCAGAACTGAATTTCTTATTCTTATTTTAATAAATCATGATTGTGAACTGTTTCAGACACCTTTGCCATATTTGACCTTCTTCTTCCAGTCTATTTTAAATCATGAAAATATACATTGTGTCTTTCCAAGAAGTACATTCTAGGTGCCTACAGGATTAGAGGCACCTAAAAATATTTTCTGAATAAATAACCTTTTATAAATATATGAGGAAACAGAGGCTCAGAGCATTCAATGTGCTCAATGTCAAACTACTAACAAGTAATACGATGCTTACCAGATTCCAATCTAGAAAAACTCTCATACTCTTAACCAATCTACTGTGGATATTCAAAACCAAACCATATTTAACACATTTTAAATGGCTTTTAATTTAAATGTGGGCCATATTTTTCCATTCTAAACTCTTTTTCTATGACCCATAACCAAGTTGAAATTACAGTTGAGAACAAATGCCTGGGTCCCATTATTTTTGCTTTTTATGCATGACATCATGCTGTGTTAACACAGTATATCCAGTCTAGCTAACAACTTTCCTAAATATGTTTCCTCTTCTCCGTCTGCTTTTAATAGGTTCAGATTCATTTCTTCTGAATATTTTCAGGCTTTACCATGCCAGGATATGTCTCCCTTATAAAGTAAGGCAATTATAAAGCAATTTAAGGTATGGGGCTAGAAACTATCATTCTGACCTATGGGAACACTGCTCAAACAAAGAAAAACTATATAAAAAGGAAGGAAATGGATTCAAATAGCTTGCTCCAGGGGTCTCTCAAAACTTCTGTAGGAATTATTTTTAGAATCTCTGTTTCTCAACACTTACCTAAGTATTCTCATAGAAAGGTTAAGGAAGTGCAGAGTTGCAGATATTAAACAATCCACTTTCACTGTGCCATGTAAAACACAGCATGAAACTGAACTCTTTAGTATTGGGGAAGAGATGAAATTACTTTGTTCTGAATTCATGCGTTATATGTCACACTTTATATGGGAGATAAATGTGGGCAAGATGAGATAAAAATAGGGCTCTGCAAAATCTTAGGGATCTAAGTATTTTATGAATATAAAGCTTTGCTCCTAAGAGTCTATAAAATCGTATGTGAGAGAGCCGACAGAAATGGCATGGAAGTATACAACAGATAATCTTTCTATGATGTTCAGATACACTGACTTTTGAATATTTCAAATATTTTTAGTGACTAACTGGATACAATCAGAAGTTCTCTCATGCATTCTTATGCTATCTTGCAAGTCACTTTGTTTTTGTGCCTCAGTTTTTCATGTATGAATTATGATGACTGGGGTGGAATGAACCTTAGGAAATAAATCTTCCACTCCAATCATCATAATTCATACATGAAAAACCAAGGCACAAAAACACTAAGTGACTTGCAAGATGTCATAAGAATGCATGAGTGCTAGTCACTTCAGTTATGTCCAACTCTTTGTGACCCAACGGACTGTCACCCAGCAGGCTCGTCCGTCCATGGGATTTTCCAGGCAAGAATACTGGAGTGGGTTGCCATTCCTTCCTCCAGGGGATCTTCCTGACCAAGGGATCAAACCTACATGTCAGGCAGATTCTTTACCACTAGTACCACCAGGGAGGCCAGTCACAAGGACAGTGAGTGGGAAAAAAGTTTCAAGTGATGCAAGATTCAATATCCTACCAACCATCATCTCTGGTATTTTCAGCTTCCCATTCACTGAGCAACTACTAAGCTCACAGGACACACTGAGTAATTCAAGGGGCTGAACGTGAAATTAGCCATTTCTCAGGTTTCATGACAGACTACTAGCCATGGTAAAAAAGCATCTGACTAATGCTGGAGATGTCCATCTCTTCACTTCTGAGGAACTGGAGATGAAGGCAACAACCTCTAACCCTCTTCCATCTCTTCTTTTGTACAGTTCAAACATTAACACCAATGTAGGAAATGTGATTTCAAAAGTACTATCATTTTTCTAAAGGGGAAAGACAGGAGCAAGTTAGGGAAAATATCAGTGAAACAGCCATGTATGCATAATATAATCCCCAGAACGGAAGCACTGTAGAGTTTCATCGTTCCTCAGTATCCTTAGTGGACTGGCTCCAGGACTGCCCTCAGATACCAAAATGTATATAGATGCTCAAGTCCCCAGTATAAAATGGGGTGGTATTTACATATAACTTATGCACATCTTCCCACACACTTTAAATTATTTGTAGATTACTTATAATACCTAAAACAATGTAGATAATCTAGAAATAGTTATAATATAAACGTTTTATAAATAGTTGCCAAAAAAGAAACTTATAGGATTTTTTTTCCTAATCTTTTCAATTCACAGTTGGCGAACCCACAGATGCAGAACCCAAGGATGTTAAGGGTGCTCTTACTTGACAGAAACAAAAATAACTTGCTATTTTTCAAATAAATTCTAGGTTACCATATTTTAAATCTTATATGCCATACTGAATTGTTAATCTATTTTTAAGAAAAAAATAAGACCTTTATTTATTTAACAGTCCTATCCTAAACAGTATCCCACACTCATGGCAATCTGATCACACATCTCTTGCCACATAAAAATTCCTCTGGCACTATTCCTAAAACAAGAGACAACCGGATGAAAGCTAACTAGATCAAAAAATCAATGCCTTTAGGAAGAAGTATAATTTATTTCAAGCTTTCTAATACTAACAATATGGCCAGAAATTTAATGTTACATAATAAAAACAATTTTGAAGAAGTAAGTTTTTGAATTAACAACAGATAGCTTTTCAGCAACACTTCCTTAGAAAACCCCACAGCACTATAAGAAAATAATGCAGCATCTCAGATTCATTTTGTCTGGCAATTCCTGCATTCCCACTCAAGTGTGAGAATATGTCTGGCACGGCTACTATCTTTTCTCTGTTATTAATTTTGTGAAATTATTTAAAGCAAGGGAAAAGGGTAGATATATATTCCATACGAACCAGTAGAAAAACAAATAGAAGATAGAAAAACACACCATGCGTTTTTTAAGTATTTCTTCAATTTCTCTCTGGCCAAATTTAGAACACCATAAATAGGGAAATCAATGGAAAAACATTTCTTATAAGAGGATTCATTATTATTCTAAGAAATCAAGATGGGGAAAACAGGATTTAAATCAGTTTAAGGCCAACAAGGATCCAACATGCAGAACTAACTTCCATGACTGTTACTATTAGTTGCTTGACTTTAGACTCAAAATAGCAAAAATGAAGCTGCATTAAATCAATCTGTGACATGTTAAGAATAAATCAAGCCAAAAACTTAGCAACATAGAACTTTTAAATATGTAATAAACCTTTTAAAATATGAATAATCTGTGCCAGTAAATTAACAACTGGGAAATTATCCTAGGAAAATAAACTGTTACTTAAAGTACTAGCTTATATTTAAGATTGTTCATCTCGGCAATGTTTATCAAAGATCTAAAAAATACTAAAAAAAATTCTAAAAACAATTATTCTTTAAAAACACATAGTATAACTTATGGGAAAGCATTTAGAGATATGGGAAGTACACCCTATAGGTGGATAAAACAGGTTCTATATGATTATACATGTAACATATATGGTTTATCTACATATAATAGACATACACATGTGAGAGACAGATCCAGTTTCTTAAATCTGATTTTGGGGAGAGCTGTGGGGATGGAGGTGGTGGGCACAACTAGAAGTGGGCATGGCATGAGAAGGCTGCTTGGACTAAAGCCCTGTACCCTAGTGGAAATATCCATAAACAGATGAATCCCTTTCTTAAGAGGTAATTTCTCTCTCTCAACTCTTGATCTCTCTATATTTATCCAAACCAAAAGTGTTTCATCCCAAGCACCTAGTTCTTTTCTCTCAGATCACTTATAAAAATTTTAGTCATATCTTTATATGTCTATTTGGTTAATGTCTATTTCCTGCCCTAGAACCTACATTCTGTGAGGACAGGGCTCAGATCTGTTTTTACCAACACACAGCACATACTCCATAAATACTAACTGAATTACTATGAAACACAAGAATATTGCCTGTAAGTAAGATGAAAATGCAATCTAATGTTGACCTTACTATATCTGAATTGTTTACTTGCTTTATTTCTATTTACATAATTTATTTTAAAACTGAATTACTTGATCATTATGCAGAACCTTTGATTAGAAGACCCCATGGATCCCATGCAACCCCACGGACTATACAATCCATGAAATTCTCTAGGCCAGAATACTGGAGTGGGTAGCCTTTCCCTTCTCCAGGGGTTCTTCCCAACCCATGGATCGAACCCAGGTTTCTCTCATTGCAGGCAGATTCCTCACCAGTTGAGCCACAAGGGAAGCCCAACTTTCACTATGTAGAACCTTTGATTAGAAGACCTCAAAGTCACACTCCAGTACTCTTGCCTGGAAAATCCCATGGACAGAGGAGTCTGGTGGGCTGCAGTCCGTGGGGTTGTGAAGAGTTGGACACAACTGAGCAACTTCACTTTCATGCATTGGAGAAGAAAATGGCAACCTTTCACTATGTGGAACCTTTGATTAGAAGACCTCAAAGTCCCACTCCAGTACTCTTGCCTGGAGAATCCCAGGGACGGGGGAGTCTGGTGGGCTGCCGTCTATGGAGTCGCACAGAGTCGGACACGACTGAAGCGACTTAGCAGCAGCAGCAACAGCAAGTCTTTCATTGGCAAATATGAGGATTCTGCTTTAATTAATGGAAACATGTCTTAAACATTAAAGAATGCACTTTTTTGGTCTAGCAAATGACACATAGGTAAAAACTACAACTTAGATTTCTAAATTCAAACCCACTTGCTAAGAATTTAGTTATTACAAATAAAATGTAGAACTGTCATTGTTGTAACAATCATTAACAAGCTCTGGACAAGAGAAGTCCTACACTAACCCAGGGGCAATGGGTCCACTGAATAAAATCTAGAAAGTGATTGGGTAGGATATGCTCTATTTTTACTCTAAAGAAACTCATAAATCACTCTAGATATTAAAAAAAAAAAGGCTACATAATAAATGCAATTTTAATGATCTACAGTCCCTCACATTCACGTACACTTTTAATGTATTTAAATTCAAACTGGATTGAGTCCAGAAAGTAATCATAAATATAGCCAATATCAGCCTCAAATCCTGCCAACTAATCAAGACCACTTTAAAACACTTCCATCCAACAATGTTTCTGGTGCCAAAAACAAAAACAAAAACAGCCCCTTATCCCCTACTTATACAACTTACACAATAATCAGAATAAAGATTACTCATCCAGATGTAAGGAGAAGGAAATGGCAACCCATCCCAGTATTCTTGCCTAGGGAATTCCATGGACAAAGGAGCCTGGTGGGCTGCTGTCTGTGGGGTCGCCCGGAGTCGGACACGACTGAAGCAACTTAGCATGCATTCATGCACTGGAGAAGGAAATGGCAACTCACTCCAGTATTCTTGCCTGGAGAATCCCAGGGACAGAGGAGCCTGGTGGGCTGCCGTCTGTGGGTTCCCACAGAGTCAGACACAACTGAAGCGACTTAGCAGCAGCAGGAGCACCAGCATCATCCATATGTGTAATAAGAAATTTCAGGGTTGTGGTTTCACTTACTTCCTCGGATGTGATTGCCTACTACAATCCATCAAATGTCAAGAAATAAAAAATCAGGAATGTTCCTCCTTCACTAGTAAATAAACACAAGCTGGAGCAGTGATCCTTTAAATCAAAATGGGAAAACCTCATGGGGTTGGAGTGATCTGACTAAATGGAAGAGGAAGGTAAAGCCCTGGGGACAGCAGAGTTAATAACAATAGTCATCACTTCAGTTTTGGTCCATTTTGCATTCCAAGAACTGTTGCTGAGGTCTTCTAGACCTCAGGGTTAACGGTCAGAGAGGAATTTTTATAGCAATAAATAATTTTCACATACCTTATCTGCTCATCCGTTGCCTTTTTACTTTGTCCAAGGACTAAGAAATAAGTTGAAAATGGCTTCCTAGTATCCTCTTTGGGAAATCCATTCTGCTACAAATAGACCACCTGATCTATACAATCTCTGGGCCAAGACTGTAACTGTCAAGATTTCCCTTTCAAGTGCAAAATCATGAAGCCTATCTCACCACAGTTTTTTGTCTTCCCTCTTTGTGAAACATATATGGAAAAGAAAACTAACAGAAGGCCCAGTCCTTTAATCAAATATTAAATTACATGTATTCTCAATCCAATGCTTGTGCTCCTGCAATAATGTCAGAGTAACAAGCTACGACACCATTCATTCTACAAACATTCTGATGTCTAATATGAGCAAAGAGGTATGCCTATAGTGACCAAACTTCAAGAATAAGCAGCTACATGAGGGAGGGCAGAAATCTGAGAAAAGTTTGCAATTCTCAACATTGGTTAAGTTTTGTGGAACTGAATAGGGGTGTTTTTATTTATAATTTACTATTTATTAGTTTGTTCAAAATATTTTTTGAAATTGATGTAGCAGAATTAAACCACTATATTTTTTTACCTGATGCACTGCTAAGACTTTTCTTCACTAGGATGCTTTCAGACTAAAAAGAATTCTGGAAACAATTCTTTCCTAGGCCCAGGCCTTGTGTTTTAGGTCAGGCTGGACTAGCCAATCGAACATTTCATTCCAAAGACAACAGTGACTGGGTCAGGGATGGGCATGTGACCCAGGTAGGCCGAGAGGACTCATTCCCAGGACTTGGTCTTAGTCTATTAGCCTAGAAAAGCCAACAGTTGTCTATGCCACAACATGGAAAACAAAAGCCTCAGAAGGAAGTCAAGTATGATAGAAGAACCAGACAGAAGAAAGTGGGGTAAGAGGAATCAGACAGATATCTGGAGATACACATCAAGGAGGCAGTCTGTTTTTCTTCTGCACCAAAAGGAGGTGGAAGGCTGTAACTTTTGAGAATGCTGACTCATTCAGACTATCTTAAGACAGAATATACACACTTAACTAAATACATGATACACTCAGAAGAAAAGTAAAAATTACTTATGAGCATAGGAAGAATTTTTTAATCTTCTTTTCTAGATTGTTACTGGAAATGTATTTACAGTTGAAACCAGAGCATTAATGATTAATCTGACTTAAAAGAAAATGATTTTACAGTCAGAATGAAATGACATGGGTTATCAGATAAGACAGACATATACTATGAGCCAGAAACAAATCATAAAATTCAAATTAACAAGAAAATTAGCACAGAACATTATATATATATATACATATATATATATATATATATATATAAGAACTTGCCAGAGGAGAAGACTAGTTCAAATTTCTACTTTTACGTATTCAAAACAATTAAGGTCAATTAGCATGTTTAGAATATCAGGCCTAAGGGATAAACAGATAAATTAGCCCCATGTTTTTAATCTGAAGACTTGAATCCACATGGCTATTAAAACCAGTTAAGATTTTAAATGCCAGTCACAATTCACAAAAGAGCCTTCAACAGGAAAAGTTTATACTTGTATAAATACATTTCTGTCTCTGGAACATCAAGAAACACCAAAACAGCAATTAAGTATTGTTCAACCAACAGAAGTCACATATTCCAATGTTCCAGGACCAATGTAAAATTTTCAAAACCCAATGTAAAATATATTATTTTAAAAGCCTAGTCTAAAATAAAACTTCAGTTTAATACTCAAAATAATACTTCACTTTAATAAAACATCAGAAATAAGGCAGCCTGTAACCATAAAGATATAAAATCACTAGCTACCTGAAAATGAATGATATATGTCAAAAGATAATACTAATTTCTTGGTATTGAACTGCAAAGGTTACTGGAATACCAAATTTAAAAAAGAAATTTTACTCTCGATTTCTTCCAGCAGTTCAAAGTAAATGTGTAATTTTTTTCCTTTTTTAATATTCAACTACTTTCTTTTTATATTTGTAATGAAACAGTTTAACTTAATTATCACTTGGGAAATAGCAAAATCCGAGAATCCTGCCATCAAAGACCAGAGGTCCTAACCCTGAGAAGGCGTGAGTGAACACAGCATGAAGTTCCCTCAGTGGATCCGGCAGGGAGAACCATCTCACCAAGAGCATGATCAGTTACATACCGCAATGGTACACATGGCTTCCTGTGTCCAAGGGCAAGTTACTTGTGATATTTTTTTCATTTTGTCTAGTCTCCTAAGTACTTGATTATAAGACATCTTAAATGCCATTTCTTGTTTTTTTAAAAAAGGTTTTAATTGATTATCATTAAAAAGAATTCAAGTTGATGGTTATAACAGCAAACATCTCTCACTTACTGTGTGCTTACTATGTGCCAGGCATAGTGCTAAATGCAAAGCATTTTCTCACTGCATCAGTGCTTGTATTTTACTCAATCTTCACAGCCCTGTGAGAAACTATTAATATCCCTGTTTTACTAATGCAAGATACAGAGAATCAATACTCTGCCAAAGGTCATAAATTAATTGCGGGACAGAATGACGACCTGAGCCTCTATCACTTTGTCATCCGTATCAGTGCTCCTAAAGACAGACTCTGTGTAGACTACAGAATACAGAGCACTGATGCTGCCCACCATCCCAGTCCTGACTGCCGCCCTGTATGGAGCTGTCCTGTGCCAAAGGAGCTCTGACTGGGTTCTGATATTAAGGAGACGTGCAGAGATTACAAGGCAGGAAAGACTTCAGCAGCAGGCTGCTGGAAAAGCAGCAGCACTAGGCCTGGGCTGAGGAACACTGGGGCGCAAAGCTTCCCTACACAGCCATTCACTCCTCCTGTCCTTTAATAGTGTTGCAGCCTAGCTCCTATAAGGAACAGAACTACTGGGAACAATTCACTGTACACTCATGATGAACATGCTTTAATTTTACATATCTTCCCTTTGCCAAGAGTCTGTTACATTTTAGGCCCACTCTTTATTGACACAGTTTTGTTATTGAGTTGTCCCAGTTTGAGGAACACTGGGGCGCAAAGCTTCCCTACACAGCCATTCACTCCTCCTGTCCTTTAATAGTGTTGCAGCCTAGCTCCTATAAGGAACAGAACTACTGGGAACAATTCACTGTACACTCATGATGAACATGCTTTAATTTTACATATCTTCCCTTTGCCAAGAGTCTGTTACATTTTAGGCCCACTCTTTATTGACACAGTTTTGTTACTGAGTTGTCCCAGTTCTTTACACATCCCAGATACCAGTCATTTTTCAGATATTTTGTTTTGCAACATATATATTTCTCCTAACTGGTGCCTTTTTAATGATGTCTTTTACTGAGTGGAGGTTTTTAACTTTAATGAAGTCTAACTCACCAATATTGTCTTTTATAATCATTGCTTTCTATGGCTTAAGGAACCTTTTGCTATCTCCAAGTTATAAATATATTCTCCTGTACTTTCTTCCAAACGCTTCATATTTCAGTCTTCTCTTTCAGGTTTAGGATCCATCTTGAATTAGCATGTTTTATGTGGTGGGGCTCAAGGTTCATTCCCCCTCCCCCCCCTAAACACAGAAGACTCCTTTTCTCCCCCACGTGATCACTTTGATTCCACTGACAAAAATTAAATGCCATGTAAGTGTGGGTATATTTTGGGTTCTCCCTTCTCTTCTACTGAAGAATATCTAGATCTTCATGTAAGTATAGTCTTCATAAACAATCATCTACAAAGTTTTACTTCTTTTCTATTCTTCATACCCCTCCTGACTTATTTTTCTTGACTTACTTCAGAGGCCAGAGTCTTCAGTGAAGTAACAAACAGCAGTGGTTAAGAATGAAAGCTCTCACTTTGCATAAAATCTGAGGGAGGAACTGTTTAATATTTCACCACGCTTTTGATATTCACTATAGGTTTCTTATACTTACTTTATTGACAAAGTTCCCTCTGAGCATTTTTATCTGAAATAAGTGTTGCTTCTTCTATTCTTGGTAAAATAATATTTTCTCTTTTATTCTGTTAATGTGAAGGATTAAATTGATTGAATTTTAAATGCTAAATCAAAATTATTTGTGATAGTCGCCTTCACATATCAACTTGATTTGGCCAAGCGATGCCCATATATTTGGTCAAACATTATTCTGGGTGTGTCTGTGAGAGTGTTTTTACGACAAAATGACCATCTGAATCAGCACAATGAATAAAGCAGACTACTGTCCCTGATGTGGGCAGGCTCAGTCCAATCAGTGGAAAGCCTGAATAGAACAAAGAAGAGGGAACTCTTCCTGCTTGCCTGACTGAGCTGGGACAAGGGTTCTGTACTGCCTCTGCACTAGAACCAAAACATCAGCTCTTCTTGGGTGTCCAGATTGCTGACTACAGATCCTGGGATGCTTCAGCTTCCATTAATTAGAACCAATTGCTTATAGTAAATTATATATATATCCCATTGGCTCTGTAGAAACCTGAGTACTATACCTGCATTCTAGAGATAAACAACACTTAGTCATCAATTACCCTCACTTTACCAGAGTTCAGCTATAACACGTATCTGTTAGGAAATGTACAACTAGTTGGAAGAGGCTCTTCACAAATATGATAGTGTTTAATGATTAGACACTGTGTTGTGGACTTTTTTTTCAGTTCAAGGATAATTTCTAAAGCAGAATAAAAACTACTATCAAGGGCTATTGTCAACTACCAGCAGTGGTACAAGAATGGTTTCTTTTTCAACTGAAACTTGGTTGAATATATAGATAGGTAGGAAAGAGTAAGTTAATATGTTTATATAGCAGGAACAGTATCACACATTGTAACTAAATTATACTATGTATGCCTACATCATCATTCCAACTTTTAGAATAATGATTATACAATTTGCCTTATTGCTCTTTGAAGTATGGCTATTTTAGCACATATTTTAAGACTTCAAAACCCATGAAGATCTCAAAGCTGGCAGATTTAAAGCCTAGTGTGGATGCCTTTTTACTCTCATATTTGGATTGCCTAAATTCAACCTACTCTCTGTTTACAAACTCCAACTAGAGAAGCTATGGTACTCTGTGCCTTTAGACTCTTGGTTTTTCATTTCCCCACCTCAATCCTCCCCACCCCCACCAAAAAAGAAACATGAAACCGGTATGTGGTTTTAGGTATTTCCCTGCAAATTGCCTTTAATGAAGTTCACACATTCCTAGGCTTATACAGTCAGAACCATCTTTATCTTTTATTTCCTAAAATAATTAGGAAATAATTTTATTTCATTAAAATAATTCCTAAGATGCAGTAATGGAGACACAAACCATATAAAGGAGTCTCTTAAAAATCCCCATTTTTCTAAGATTTCTCGTTTGAGAAACAATGATTAAAAGATTAAAAAATGTGGATTGTTGTTGTTCAGTTTCTAAGTTATATGTGACTCTTTTGCAACCCCATGGACTGTAGCCTGTCAGGCTCCTCTGTTCATGGGATTTTCCAGACAAAAATGCTGGAGTGGGTTGCCACTTCCTTCTCCAGGGGAATGATTTAGGGATCAAACCCACATCTCCTACGCTAGGAGGCAGTTTCTTTACCACTGAGCCACCAAGGAAGCCCCATAAATGTAGATAGATGTTCTTTTTTAAAAACCCATTTAGAAGAATAATGCAAGCAGAAGTTAACTTAAGCTAGTCCTTCAATGACCAGGAATTAAAAAAAAAAAAAAAAAAACACTGAACTAGAGTATTTCTTAGGTCATAAGCAAAAAACTAAGACTTCCTCAGTCAATAAAATACCATCAGATTTATATTCTTGTTGTCCACAGAATCTATATTATTAGCTCCAACCGACTGCAAAAGAAGCTTCTTTCTACCCATTTTTCAAACATTCAAATACTCTTTTGGACTGAGGAGTAAGCAGCTGACCTAGGAATAGCTGAAAAAGTGAGAGAAAGAAGAGCAGGTGAAAAAGGAAACACCAGGATGATGGCAGCACCATGAAACAGAAGAAGGCACAGACTCTGCTTGGGGGAGGGGAAGTCTGGGCCAGCGAGAAAGACTAAAAGCAGAAAAGAGGATGCAGCTCTGGAAGAACGTGCAGGGGGACAGACAGCAGGGCACCCAACAGGGGAGAGAGCAGATCTTAGGAATTTAAGACGCAATGAAAACACCGTTATCAACTCTGGTTTTATCATTTTGCTCTTACTGTTATTCCTATGTTACATCATGAATCTCCCCATGGACTGCTGCCCATACTAGAAACATTCATTCTCCAGCTATAACCAAGCATACTTACCTAGGTAACATCCTTCCTATTTCACCTTAATTGCACACAGACTAGGTCAGTTGCCCCTGCTATAAAATAACTCCATACCCTGAATAGGTGACACAAATGACATCATAATTAAGTAATTAGTTGTGTATTTTATAAAAGTCAGTCTCTAAGTCTTATTTGTAAGAGGACAAAGATCATGTTTATCTTGCTTAAAATTGCGCCTTTCAACCAAGGGGTTGACGGGGCAGGAGTCAATAAATACTTTTTGCATGAATTAATAAACAAAGAAAAAAATATGTCTTTGGATATATTTTCAACAATAAATTAACTAAAAAAAAGCACTTGTCTACATTTATTTACTCATTTGGTACTTGCAGAGTGTCGGGCACTGTCCTAAGCACGAGGCTGGCATACTTATTTTGTCCATTTAACTAATGAGAAAACCAACACACAGAAAAGTTTAGTCTGCCCAAGGTCTTTAGTGAAGTCAAGATTCAAGCCCCAACAGCCTGGTTTCACACACCATTACTAATTAATTTCAAGACAATGCTAGGAAAACAGTGCCTGTTAAAGGCTACTTGTATCCTATAAAATATATAAGTGGTCTGGGATTTCACATTTTAGCTCTGCAAATCTCTTATATGTACAGTGAATTAGGAAAATATAAGTAATTGATTCTCGATGCTGAGCTCTTCCTTGTTTTTAGTAATGAAAATATTACTCCAGATTTTAAGAAGAAACAAATTTTTCACATTATCTATTCCTTTGTACATAGTACAATGCTAATGCCCAGAGGATTCACTGAAATAGAAATAAATCTACATCAAGGCTGAGATAGTTGTTTAAATTGATATCCTTTCCCCACCCCCCTTTAATGGAACAAAGAAATAATCATCTTATTTTACTGAATCATGCAGACTATCAAAGATTTATTATGCAAAAATGTAAATGCTAAAAGCATTTATGGTACATCTTTTTCCTTTAATAAAATCAAACCAATTAAAGTGATGATTGTACATACTTTGTTTAAAAAAGAAACCATACCTCTTAAAAAAGAAGGTTTCCCATACTCTACGTGATTACCACGAAAGCTGAAAAATCTCAGTTATCCTTAAATCATCTGAACTTAGGTTGGGTACCTAAAGGTCTACCCCTCCACCCCTCCACTCCCTCACCCTCATTCCCAAGACATCCCATCCTCCACCTGTCTCTTGTTTATACAAAAACTTTAGCTTCCAGGTCTTTCCCAAGTTCCAAAGAATATATTAGTGAAGTGAGAAAAATGTGAAAAGGCAAACAGTCAAGTAACTCAGGTTAGCCAGTACACAAATTTAAAGACATTTAGTTCCTCTTCAAAAACTACAGATAACATTTGTAGCCATATCCTTTGAGTTGTCTGCACATACTGAAACCGCTACCAGAAGAGGTTAACGGTATGCTGCCCACGGGCACATAGACTCCAGACCAGCTGGAGCTAGAATGCTGATGGTGTGGACTCTGGATCACCTCACCACCAACCAGTCAGAAGAAGGCCCACAAGCTGATCACATAGCTCACACACCCCTGCCTCACCCTGTCTTTAAGAGCCTTGTCCTGAAAGCCATGGGGGAGTTCTGGCTTTCTGAGCATCAGCCACTGGACTCCTGACTCGGCACCCTGCAGGAAACGCTGCGCTTCTCTTCACCACAGCCTGGCATCACTACATTGGTTTTACTGCAGTCAGGCGAGTAGAATGACGTTTGGTGGGTAACACTTCTAACTGGAGCAAACAGTGCCATAGAGAAGGAGCTTATGCTATGATGTGAAGGCCTCCAACTCAGAGTCAGCTGATGCAGGTTCAGCTGAGTATTTACTAGGTACAAGACATTTAATCACCATCAGTCCTATTCTTGTTTTCATCAATTTATTTCATTTTCTTCAAAATCATACCCCGTGGAGCTACCCGCGCTTGCCATGTGTCCCACCATGACTCCACAGTTCCCCCCCAGACAGAACTAAGTGTATTAACTAAGTGAGTATTAGCAGACAAAACCTAGCTAGTATGTTAGATATGATTTATGATGATTTATAAACTGAACTTGAGAGAAGAATGAGTATTTCTTTGATTAATGCATGCATTCAGTACTGCACAAATGCTGCATCTACATCAGCCTTCAAACACTATGGGCCAGAAGGAAAAAAGCAAAAAATGATGGCAATTTCTATGTGGGAAAAGCAATTACATGGAAAAATAACTATGGCAGTGAACAGATAACAAAAAATAACACTGTTAAATACCACCAAAGAGGTTACTAGTTTTTATTTTTATTTTGGTTTGAGAGGGACACAAAGCTTTGCACATTACAACTGCAAGTTTGAATTCTAAGGATGAACATCACTACTATAACTTTTCACTTAAGTAATAGTTTAAGATATAAGAAGATATGAGAAGACAGTTAATGAAATAACAATGAATTATGCTACCTATAAATGTTATATTCTTTCTGATAATAGTTAAAATGTGATTTCTTACAGAAAAAGAAACTTTATGGATTTTTTTTGTTGACAGTTTATACAATCACTTTTATCTCTTATGAAAAGTAGGTGGGTAACTTTCAATAGCTAGACCTAGTACGTTATTAATAATAAATACTAGGTGATAAACCTGTAAGGTAATACTCAAAACGCTGCACAAGAGACCATGCAGAAGTCTAAGCCATGTGAGAATGGCACCTGCATCATTCTGCCTCACCCTGCTGCTGGGCCCCAGGCAGGCACCCAAGTACGGGACAAACGAATGCCTGTGTACATGAAAATTCATGTCAGTGTGAATTTAAAGCTAACTTTCACCCTATGAAACTCTTTAAAGACCTTCTGGCATTTCTTTCTTCCTTCTACTGCCTCAGAGAGGTATAGAATGAGACAGTGAGCATCTGTGAGAATGTCAGGTCTGCAGTTTGCCCCGAAACAGAGAGGTTGGAGGTTGGGGAAGGGTAGGGGGTTACAGCAGGGAAGCTCTGGACCTGATGAGGACCTCCTGGGACTCGAACTAGATGACCTTTCAAATCTCCGAGTGGAAGGATTACTTTAATTGTTTCTCTATCCAAGAACATTCACCTCCTGTAACAGCTTTTCACACGAGCTACCCCGCTTTTATTACGGCACTTGAGGCCCTTACAGTATTTTATGCCACAGTCACAGCTGCTGGCAAGTCTGCAGTAACCGTAATCTTTAGGTCAAGCTTTTATTTCACTATAAAGGGCTTTAAATATGAACATCTCTGGTGATAAATTAAGTTGACAGGCATTTCTTTTTATTACTATTCAAAGGAAGACACATATCTATCCTGTTGTTTCATGTAAACAACTTATAAGTGCCATCATAATTCGTAAAGCATAACTTGACTACAATTTCACAGAATTAACATATCATAGCTATAAATTACACATCACATACACTCTCTGGGCTTGTCTTATGAACTATAATAGAAACTCATAAATTGAAACAAATCTAAAGAATGACAGTAGCTGCATACATCCTCGGTAAATCTGACCAGTATAAAAAAAAAAAAAAGTTTTTCAAGTTGTTCAAAGTAGAGATGTGACATCAGGTTCAACTGTGGTACAGTAACCACAGGCAACTTATAGCCACAACACTTATTAGGCAAAGAAAAGTTAAAAAATAACAATACACAACATATTCTCCAAAAGCCCCTGACAGACATTATAGCCTAAAATCCAAAAGAAAATGACAATGACGCAAACAAACAGGCCAACATTTTGAAGAAAGAAGAGGCAACTGCCACCCTGTCCTCTGTCTGTGCCCTCATCAGGAGGAACAGTCCAAGACAGGAGAATATTTTAAAGGACTGTAAGACCAGGAAGAAAGCTTGGGGCTCCCCAGCTCTTGTCTCACTTTCTCCTCTTAGAGAAAGACTTTAGGGTAGGACTGTATCAAGCTCACTTATCTGGTCTTTGCATTCCTGGATATCTCAAGAAAGGGAAGAGAAAGTATGAGAATGACTGTAAATGTTTTATTCCAGGCTCTAGGCTTTGAAAGGAAGGCATCAGAGGGATCCTATGATTTCCCTTTGGGACTCTACAAAACCTTCCACTAAAGCCCTATCATTTTCTCTCTCCTACGAACATAATGTTATCATAAACTTACACACGGAACAAGGCAAATGTATCCTAAACTTCACAGCTGAACCAATCAGGAAAAGAAATAATGATTTCTTACTCAGAGCAATATTATTTGTCCCTGACTGCTGTCACAATAATTGATTTCTACTAAAAACACACTTTTTTTCCTAGTTATTTTGTTGTTATTGTTAATCGTCTGGCAAGACTATGGACCTGACAGGGTAAAGACAGCATTATGAATCAGTTTTGGAAACACCCAGATGGACAAAATCATGCTTTGCCCTCCAATGAAAGGAAACTCTACGAACAAGTAAAAAGAAACCAAATGGCTACTTTGATAAAGCAAAGGCCCAAATGGTGGCTGCAAAATCAGGATTAGCTGAATGCCACTAATGCTTGTGTGTTTACAATTGTTCTCTTTTCCTAGGATGAGTGATATACTTGACAGTTACACCATCTAACATTTCTGTGACCCAGAACATGGATTCTGTAAGTTTCTGATGATAGTACTTTTTATTATTGCCACTATGAACATATATACTGATTGTATGCACTTTACTGTAGATGAATGTGAGAGTGAGAAGGGCTAGGTGGTTTGTACAAGGTAATGCAGCTAATAAAGAATGGAGCCAGTGTGGAGGCCGAGCTCTGACTCCAGACATGAGCACACAGCACCCTACCATCACCCTGCCTTGCATGACATGTCTCCTCTGTAACAGGGGCCCTGCCCACTTCTGGTTCCACTGCACAGACAATAAAGCTGAATCTCTGTTAGACAATACCCACCACACCACAGCACCAAGTTTGTGAGACTGAACACTGGGGCACAGAGGCATGTACAACAGGGATCCTCTGCAAACACCATCCTTCCAGGAGGGAACAGTGGCTCCGTGCACAGAAAAATGGAATGGTATACCCTTTTGAGAATCAACAGTGTCTGTTTTTCATCTCTTATTATAGTGGTTGGATAAACATCCACAAACATTCTTTGATGACAATGACTACCACTGCTACACGGGTGCTGTTACCACCAAGGAAAAAAGTTTCCTCTAGTTTCATTATGGTTTTGACCAGCTCTAAATGGGCCATGGAGCAGGCAATGGCACTCCACTCCAGTACTCTTGCCTGGAAAATCCCATCAACAGAGGAGCCTGGTGGGCTGCAGTCCATGGGGTCACTAAGAGTCAGACAAAACTGAGTGACTTCACTCTCACTTTTCACTTTCATGCACTGAAGGAATGGCAACCCACTCCAGTGTTCTTGCCTGGAGAATCCCAAGGACGGAGAGTCTGGTGGGCTGCTGTCTATGGGGTCGCACGGAGTTGGACAAGACTGAAGCGACTTAGCAGCAGCAGCAGCAAATGGGCCATAATGCAGCTCTCTTTTGCCTAGAGGGAATAAAGTCCCCTAAAAAAGGTTTCAACGATGAATGGAGAGGCAAATGGCAAAAACCTCCATGAAAGCTAAGACACAGATTTCAGTCTTCCAAGAACTCATCTGGTAAAGAAAATGAGTGGTAGGTTTATTATAAAACATGGTAAAGGATTTATGATAGAAACAAGTATCAAAGGTGATGACAGGTGGCATCAGGTGGAGTATAATCTTCCTCAGCAGCTGTGTGCCAGGGAGAATTGCACACGTGTTTGCAGGGAAGTACAAATAAAAGGGCTTGTGCCAAGGCCATTATTTTCTACCTCTGTATGCTGCAGCCTGAAAAATATCACAAACAAGAGTTATGCTTCATGCTGATCAGCCTCAAGGCGAAATGAGTCAGCAAAGCCAGCAGGTCCCTTCTCTGTCTTAAGCAAGTGTAAGAGTGCAAAGTTCCTGGTGAGTAAGTGTCCCTCAAAACAGCCTGACGCTTAAGATACCTTTTCAGAAACACAGCCAAGCTTGACTGTGCTGGGAAAGGCTGTGGCTAGACGAGGAACACTGCACAGAGCATTACAGAGCCCCAGCTGGATTCTTAGAACAACTAATAGGATACCACTATACATGCCCTGCTACCAATAAGCATAACGCGGGCTGGAAGGTTCTTTACCTGAGCTATGTAGACAACATCTGAATATGTAAGATGTGAACCCAATCGGATCCCACAGAGAAGGGGACAGCCGTCATTTTCTGAAAAATTCCAGGCAGTAACTACTTATGATCTTGGTCACACTGCTCAAGTCTGCCACTGTAATACAAAAGCAGCCACACACAATACACAAACAAGTGAGCATGGCCGTGTTCCAACACAACTGCATCACAAAAACGGCAGGAAGTCATAGGTTGCCAACCCTTGACTTGGGAAAAAATGGAGTTTCAGAGAAACAGATGAGGTGGCACTTGACTCTTTGAATGGGCAGCCAACACATAATCAAGAGACAGAGAGTTAT
The DNA here is from genome assembly GCA_006408675.1 of Madoqua kirkii. Lineage (NCBI taxonomy): Eukaryota > Metazoa > Chordata > Mammalia > Artiodactyla > Bovidae > Madoqua > Madoqua kirkii. Next base: position 23,649 of record SJYC01056656.1, read on the forward strand.
CAGCTCCCATATCGCCATTTCTGAAAGAACTAAAGAAGGCTCTAGAAATGAGGCACAGAGAGAGGGGAGGTGGTGCAGCTCTGGTCTATTCCGACCTGAGCTACAGGCAACTGGCAGCCAGGTGCTCTTCCAGTCCTGCCATAAAGACTAATTCTGTATAAGACAATAATGTAGCCATACATGCCATTCGAGGCTAATGCACTGCCATGGCAATTAAAGTTAATACACCAAATTATGAGATACTTTGATATAAAAACAGTATTTTTCTCTACAACTGAGTTAACTGACTTGTTACTGACTGGTAAGGTAAATGTGGAAAGCCAAAAAATTATAACTATTTCACAAATCAAAAAGAAGGAAGCTGACAATTTCCCAAGTTCCCAGTTTTGAAAGTCATCGTGGTCATGCCATTAACTACAAACTGGTCACTCTTCCTTTCCAGGAGGCATACTTGATAAGGCTGCAGCACAAATTCCATGCAAACACGCCAGCATGTCATCTCCAAATATGGGAGAGCCAAAAGTTTACCTGAATCCAAATCAAGGAACTCCTGCTCAGCTCCTGGAGAAGCCGGTACACTGGCTCTGTGGGGCCTGAGTCACGGTCCAGTGTTGCTGTTCAGTTGTTAAGTTGTGTCCAGCTCTTTGCAATCTCATGGACTGTAGCCTGCCAGGCTCCTCTGTGCATGAGATTTCCCATGCAAGAATACTGGAGTGTGTTGCCATTTCCATCTCCAGGGACTTCCCAACCAGGGATCAAATCCACATCTCCTGCACTGGCAGGCAGATTCTTTACCACTGAGCCACCAGGGAAATCCCTCATGGTCCACTGCCCTCCGTGAGTGAACCAAGGGCAAGGAACAAAATAGCCAACAGCTTTGTCTCCATTCGAAATGAACAGCTGACAAGGACAGCTGCACATAGATGCTTTATCCCACCTAGTGATTGATTGCTCTTATAATCAATGATGTTTGGACACAACACTGATCAAAAAATTATCCCCTTAAAGCTGTATCCACTCTTTTCAACCCATACTAGAATTTCTGCTAAAACATAGACAGGCACCCAGACATAAGCTCTATACTATCAGTCCTGATACTTTGATCATCCAGTTACCAGCACTGTGCCCTTTAAACTCCTACTATACCCACCTGTTTATAAACAGGAGGCCCAGTGATCAAGTGCTGAACCACCACGAGTGTATGATTGCTCACATTAACCAAGAGTTCCCATTCTTTCAAGAGAAATTTCCTGATGCCTCTGGAGTTACTAGAGATATAAGTAAAGTAATTAGAACCAGAATTCAGCCTTCAGTTCTTAAGCTGCCACATTCTGTTCCTGATCAAGTTACTTAACCTCAAATTGAACTGAGTAAGAATTTTCTGATTTTCTCCAAGTTCTAAAATCTATGAAATATGGAGAATATATACAAGATTTTGAATGAACTACCTAACAAGAATCGCTGGCTTTGATTTTCCTTTTGGGGCTCATATGCTTTTGAGAAATTACTTATAAGTCTAAATCATTTAAAGCAGCTGTTCTTAACCTGGGAAAAGTTACTGTTTACAATCAGATAAAAAGCTATGAATCTAAACCTTTGAAAAATATACATAGGAGCTATAAAAGGATTTTTCATGGAATTTTATAGGTTTCACAAAACACCAAGGTCTCTCCTTGGACCCCAGGCTAAATGCTTCTAAAAGGAAGATCATGTCCTGTGCATTTTGTCTAACTTACTTGGCAAGTGTGGCTACCAGAAAGTTCATTATCACATAAAACCTATAATTATACTTAATATAACACACATTGAGGGCTTATACATGGAGGAATTCTGCAGGGTTCTAAGAAAGCCCAGAGTTAATAAAAGCACAGCCCCATTCTTCTAAGAGCATAAAAACCAATGAACAACAAAGGCATTTATATAACCAATCACTGTACATACAGAACAGTATGTACAGTCCCAGGAACAAGTCATACTTCATGGGGAAGGGGGCTCATGTGAGTTGAAGCAGACACAGAAAGATACACAGGATCAAAACTACTAGACAGTGAAAGGATGGAAGAGTAGGGGGGTTCAGTGAGAAAGGGTACTGCCTGGTCCATCAATGTGGATACAGAATAAAAGGTAATATTTGAGAACGGAGTGAAAGAGCACAGACAGCCTCTGTGGGAAATCTTGTTTACTGATACCCCAACAACTACACTTCAAAGTATGTGATGTGATACCCAATGAGATAGAACATTAGGAAAATCAATGTATTTACTACTATCACCCAGAATTAATTCCATAACAGCACTTGGGGAAAAAAAAATCCTTAGTTCTCTCAAAGTTTACTATTCATACCTGAGGATCAGCAGGAAAAGGTCAGCATGAATTGGGGAAATGTTTGTATAACACCGTACAGTGAGACTTACTTGAAACAAAATGTTACCCTCTTAAATATAGTTTTCCAAATGAGCTATCAAAGTCAATTTTGTATTTCATACTCTAATAAAAGAATGCTTTGTTAATCTAGGCATCTTAGGACTGTCTCCAGAGCAATTTGAAAAACAAAGGAGCTGATTAGATTATTGCTTTGGAAGGATTAACTGTTTCTCTTAAAAATGAATGCAAACAGCCAAGTTAATTCAAACCATAGGTCAAAGCAGAATAAATCATGTTGAAATCTTTCAATTTTATCTTCAAAAAATAAAGGCTGGGAGAGCCTTTACTCCATTGTGGATCAAAGTTACTGAGCAAGCAAAAGTGATTAAATAAACAGACTATTATAAGCCATCAGCCATTCGAGTGAGAACTCTCTGGTTGTCTTGGTGAAAGGAAGATGCTTGATGCTTTTCATAATAAATATCCATTCACAGAATGTGCTGAAATGAATAAAAAAGATCTATTGCCAAGTCCAGCTATTTCACGGAGAAAAGTTGGCAAGGAACTTTGTAACATCTAAAATAGAAAAGTATTAATTAATCATGAAAATGGCTCAGATAACATGTTAAATTTCATTACATATTTTCATAGTCATATCTTCAGCCATTAGTAAAAAAAAAAAAAAAATCCCATAAAAATGCAAGCACTAGTCTTCTCAAGAAGTAAAACCTTTAAAAAACATGTGTTGGGCCTCCCCACCCCAACTACAAAGTTAAAACTCACTGGAATAATGCTGAAAAGTGACAAAAAATATCATGAGGAAAACAGTAAATACCTGGCGAGAACTATATAACCACTTAATATGGTTTTCTTGCATTCACCTTTACAAACACATTTATGTCACTAGAAAAATATCGCATCTGGTGCTTCTTTCACAACAGGGCCACAGTAGAGTCATCTCTCAGTCTCCGCTGTACTCTCGCCTTCCAGGAACCCCACCCCACCTCCAACATTCACAGAAGTGCTAGTCCCTTTTTAAAAATGGGTTTGTTTTTTTTTTAAGTACTTACACATAACTTACACACATCCTCCTATATAGTTTAAACTATGTCTGCTGCTGCTAAGTCGCTTCAGTCGTGTCCGACTCTATGCGACCCCACAGACGGCAACCTACCAGGCTCCTCCATCCCTGGGATTCTCCAGGCAAGGACACTGGAGTGGGGTGCCATTTCCTTCTCCAATGAATGAAAGTGAAAAGTGAAAGTAAAGTCGCTCAGTCATATGTGACTTTTCGCGACCCCATGGACTGCAGCCCACCAGGCTCCTCGGTCCAGGCAAGAGTACTGGAGTGGGATGCCATTGCCTTCTCCAAACCATGTCTAAATAACTAATAATACCTAACACAATGTAAATGCCCCAGCAAATTCAAGTTTTGCTTTTGGAAATTTCTGGGTTCTTTTTCCAAATACTTTTGACTCGTAATGAATTGAACCCATGGATGTTAAAGCCACAGATAGGGAAAGCCAACTGTATTCTCGTGCGTAATAGCACCCCGCTGTATGTTACTCATCCCCACCTGCAGTGTGCCGTCAGGTTTCTGCTTTATTTTACTGTTACAAATAAAGATGAGTTGAACATCTTTACAAACAAAATCTTGCATGTGTAACTATTTCCCTAGATAAAATTCTTAGAAGCAAAATGCCAGATCATGGGATATGCAAGTTTTTTCAGACATTTTTGTAACTTTTCCTTCATAAAGATTAGACCACTTTATGTGCCACCAGCAATATATTTTAAGTCAAGTTCATTCTTATAATCTCTAGTTGTTGTATTTCTTAAATTATGAACGAGATGCAGCAAAGCAAGGCAAATTTTCAAAATTTTTATTATTCTGCTCCTAATATTTAAAGAACAAAGAGGGCTTCCCTGGTGGCTCAGTGCTAAAGAATCTGCCTGCTAATTCAGGAGAAATGGGTTCAATCCCTGGTTCAGGAAGATCCCGCGTGCTGTGGAGCAAATAGGCCCCTATGCCGCAACTACGGAGCATGTGCTCTAGAGCCGGGAAGGCACAGTCATGGAGCCCATGTGATGCAACTGCTGGAGCCCAAGGCCCAACAGGAGAAGCCACCACACTGAGAAGCCCACTCCTGGCAACAAGAGAACAAGCTCCGCTTGCCGCGAGTGGAGAATAGCAATGAAGATGCAGCACAGCCAAACATAAATACCTTTTTATAAAACTTTGGCCAAGTTAAAAAAAATTAAAAGAACAAAGAGGAGAAGACATCTGAATACACGGAAATTGACAAAAACATCTCAATTTTCATAAACTCTATATGTATAACACAAGTTTTTAAACAGTATTGCTAGCTACTGCTAGTATGATTTTATACCCATACTAACAAAGTACTAAAGTAAATCACACAGACTTCTTTTATTTGATAGTGAATTTGAATATCTCTGTGCCGCATGCTTATTTTATACTTAAATGTATTTAAAATATGTAAATAATAGTCAAATTCTCAGTGTAATATTCTTCTCAATGTCATTATACCTATAAGTTGCTATCCTATTATACTGATCTATAGGTTGCACATAGTCTCAACAGTTTAACAGCTAAAATAGTAAATTAGTCAATTCTAGTTAAAGGAAATACTTAACAGTCTCCACCATATGTAGGCATTCTTGATGCCAGTTCCCAAGACATTCCTTAATTGCTTAGAAACGCAACTCCCAATAACAAACAAGATACAATAACTGATGCTCAAATGTCATAGGCTGTATCAATCTCCCTATGAGAAACTGAACATAAGAAGACTGTAGCTGCAAGGAACTACTACTGGACTTCTGAGTACCAAGAAAAGGTTACATTGTGGGTTTTTAATTTATGGCTCAATGGCATATAGGTGGCCTTGGAAGTTGCAAAATTAACTATCAAGAAATGTGAATCCTCTAGGCTAGAAAAAGCCAAACATACCTAGAATCTGTTTGAGAATGGCATGTTAACTGAAATGTAATATATTGAGAGAAAAAAAGTATAAATACCTCTGCTTTCCCTTTAACCCATTAATATAGAGTTGAATACAATATTTCAAAATCCAAAAAGAATAGGAGTTTGTAACACTGATCTCATTCCTTCATTCTAAAAAAGTTAGGATTGAAAAAAATGGAAAACTCATATATACCATCTCCCCATCTCCATATTACTACCATTTATGTTTCTACAAGGTTTAATTGTATCTACATGTAATTGATATTGTATATTACATTATATAATGACATATGCATGATATATATATACATACATACATATATATGTATGTATGTATCTCAGAGCATAATTCTTTTGTTCACATGTATCAAATATCTGGTACAAGGAACTACCACTGCTGTGTCTCTGCTAAGGAGTTAACTGAATCTAATGAATGCTACCTAGTAATTCCTGTAAAATTTAGGCAGCTTTGCAAAGTTATTCATATTAGAAAGAAATCAAATTATGTAATATCTTTGATCTTATGTAGACATACTGTGGTTATCATTTTGAAATGTATAGAAATACTGAATGGATATGCTGTGCAAAAAGAATTAACATAGTTAATTCAGATACACTTCAGAAACAAACAAGATCAGATTTGTGGTTACCAGAGCTGAGGTTTAGGCAAGTAGAATTAGGTGAAGGTAATTAAAAAGTACAAACTTCCAGTTATAAGATAAGTAAGTACTATGGATGAAATGTGAAACATGATAAATATAACTGCCATTACATTTGAAGAGTAAATCCTAAGAATTTTCACCATGAAGAGAAACTTTTTTTCTATCTTTAATTTTATATCTGAATGATGTAATCTATGTTCACTAAATTTATTATGGTAAGCATTTCCTGATGTATGTAAATCAAATCATGCTGAATACTTTAAGCTTATATAGTGTTTAAACTTAATTACATCTCAATTAAAATGGAAGAAACTTTTTAATATTTTAAGCAGAAAATCAATTTTTGCATAAACCACAAAAGAGTAAACTTTTTTATTTTAATGCAACTAGTTGCTGCTTCGAAGTGGCTTCAGTCGTGTCCAACTCTGTGTGACCCCATAGACGGCAGCCTACCAGGCTCCCCCATCCCTGGGATTCTCCAGGCAAGAACACTAGAGTGGATTGCCATTTCCTTCTCCAATGCATGAAAGTGAAAAGTGAAAGTAAGTTATTCAGTTGTGTCCAACTCTTAGTGACCACATGAACTGCAGCCTACCAGGCTGCCCCATCCATGGGATTTTCTAGGCAAGAGTACTGAAGTGGGGTGCCATTGCCTTCTCCAAAGTATCAGCAAAGATTATCAATTTTTAGGGCTTCCCAAGCGGTTCAATGGTAAAAAACTAGTTAGTAACAAGTTAGTTACTAGTTACAAGTCAGTAACTAGTCAGTAACTAGTTACTAGTTAGTAACTCTTAAAACTACAAATTAAAAACAGTGATACTACAATTAATATAAGGTAACTTTATTTCCTTTCACAAGTAACCATAATGGGAATTCAATTTATACTGCTAGACTGATATTCAACTGAATAAAGGAAATACAGCATCTCTCCCAGAGTAAAAAGAAAATCAAATACATTTGGAAGCCTAATAATGAGTAAAACTATATGAATAAGAAACAACTATGGGATGAAGAGACCAATAAAAACAAAATGAAAACTCAGGCACAAATGCAAATGATTCTGAGTGTTTACAGCAGTGCCGCTCAGATCTGATATATATTACCCTCTCTGATCTGATATATACTACCCTCTCAGATCTGATACTATTACCTCTCAGAGCTGATGATATTACCTTCTGAGCACTGATACATATTACCCTATTAGATCTAATACATAATACCATCTCAGCACTGATACATATTACCCTCTCAGATCTGATAAATATTATCATCTCAAATCTGATACATATTACCCTCTCAGATCTCATACATATTACAAATTCCTGACCAAGCGTGGAAAAAATACAAATAAACAGTTCAAACACCCAGTTCAGTTCAGTTCAGTCGCTCAGTCGTGTCTGACTGTGTGACCCCTTGAATCGCAGCACGCCAGCCTCCCTGTCCATCACCAACTCCCAGAGTTCACTCAAACTCATGTCCATCGAGTCGGTGGTGCCATCCAGCCATCTCATCCTCTGTCGTTCCCATCTCCTCCTGCCCCCAATCCCTCAGAGTATCAGGGTATTTTCCAACGAGTCAACTCTTCACATGAAGTGGCCAAAGTACTGGAGTTTCAGCTTCAGCATCAGTCCGTCCAGTGAACATCCAGGACTGATCTCCTTTAAAATGGACTGGCTGGATCTCCTTGCAGTCCAAGGGACTCTCAAGAGTTTTCTCCAACACCACAGTTCAAATGCATCAATTCTTCAGCATTCAGCTTTCTTCACAGTCCAACTCTCACATGCATATATGACCACTGGAAAAACCATAGCCTTGACTAGACAGAACTTTCTGGGCAAAGTAATGTCTCTGCTTTTGAATATGTTATCTAGGTTGGTCATAAATTTCCTTTTAAGGAAAAGTGTCTTTTAATTTCATGGCTGCAGTCACCATCTGCAGTGATTTTGGAGCCCCAAAAAATAAAGTCTGACACTGTTTTCACTGTTTCCCCATCTATTTCCCATGAAGTGATGGGACCAGATGCCATGATCTTAGTTTTCTGAATGTTCAGCTTTAAGCCAACTTTTTCACTCTCCTCTTTCACTTTCATTAAGAGGCTTTATAGTTCCTCTTCACTTTCTGCCATAAGGGTGGTGTGATCTGCATATCTGAAGTTACTGATATTTACCTGGCAATCCTAATTCCAGCTTGTGCTTCTTCCAGCCCAGCATTTCTCATGATGTACTGTGCATATAAGTTAAATAAGCAGGGTGACAATATATACAGTCTTTTCGTACTCCTTTCCCACTTTGGAACCAGTCCATCATTCTATGTCCAGTTCTAACAGCTGTTTCTTGACCTCCATACAGGTTTCTCAGGAAGCAGGTAAGGTGGCTGGTATTCCCATCTCTTTAAGACTTTCCCACAGTTTGCTGTGATCCACACAGTGAAAGGCTTTAGAGTAGACAATGAAGCAGAAGTAAATGTTGTTCTGGAACTCTCTTCCTTTTTCAATGATCCAATGGATGTTGGCAATTTGATCGCTGGTTCCTCTGCCTTTTCTAAATCCAGCTTGAACATCTGGGAATTCTCAGTTCACGTACTGTTGAAGCCTAGCTTGGAGAATTTTGAGCATTACTTTGTTAGCATGTGAAATGAGTACAACTAGGGGGCAGTTTGGACATTCTTTGGCATTGCCCTTCTTTGGGCCTGCAATGAAAACTGACCTTTTTCCTGTCCCATGGCCACTGCTGAGTTTTCCAAATTTTCTAGCATATTGAGTTCAGACTTCAACAGCATTATCATTCAGGATTTGAAATAGCTCAGCTGGAATTTCATCACCTCCACTAGCTTTGTTCCTGACATGCTATAAAACACTAGTGGGTGCCATCTCATGTAAAAGTAATAGCGATAAGATTCAGAACATAACCACTTAAACAAGTGTTAGGGGCTACGAGGTTTGAGAATAATTACAGAGAGGGAAAAAATATTCTGATGACTGAAACAGAAATACAGACACGGCAAAACAGATAATAAAAAAGAAGAGCAAAGGAAACCAAATGTATATATGCATTTGATAATTAAAACAAACCAGCTTCACACTCACAGACACGGAGAAATGACTTGTGGTTGCCAAGGGGTAGGGTCAGGAGGGAATGGATGGATTGGGAGATTGGGATAGCAGATAAAAACTATTATATATAGAATGGATAAACAACAAAGTCCTAAAGAAAACACAGAGAGCTATAGTCAATCTCCTGTGAAAAACCATAATGGAAAAGAATATTTTTTAAAAAATTTTTTAAAAATATATAAAACTGAATCACATAGCTATCGAGAGGAAATTAACATAACATGGTACATCAAATGTACTTCTAAAAAAGTAAAAAATAAACCAGTTTTCACCTTAAAGAATCACTCTACTGCTTCCCTGAAACTCTTAGGCAATTACATTTTCCTCCAAACTCAATATGGTAAAACCTCTCCTAAAGAAGACAGAAGCAGAACTGTATTGTCAATTAATATCCACAGGCCCCTTCAAAGGGCTCCTTGTGGGCTTCCTTGGTGGTCCAGTGGTTGGGAATCCACCTTGCAATGCAGGGGACACAGGTTTGATCACTGGTCCAGGAAGATCCCACATTCCCCTGAGTGGCTAGGCCTGTGACCATGACTACTGAACCCAGGATCAAGAGCCTGCGCACTGAAACAAGAAAAGCCACCGCAATGAGAAGCCCATGCATCACAACTAGAGAGTAGCCCCTTGTCACAGAAACTAGAGAAAGCCCTCAGCAACAAAGACACAGTGCAGCAAAAATAACATTTTTTTTAAAAAGCAGGGTGCTGGAGTCGACAGCCATCGCTGGCTCTGTTGCTATGAGGAAAAGTATGAAGATATTGATGATGCATGTGATAACAAACAAGTCATTCCATTTTCTTTCTCTTGCTTCTCTGGCTACAAGCATGCTCCGTTCTGATAACACTCAGGGGAAACAGGTGTTTTTTGTTTTTTAGCTTCTACATTGCATTGTTTCATGAATATATTCTATTAATAATCTCAGAATGAATTTGTTTCATATAATTGGAGGGCTACTGTGCATGGACTTCTAAAATTAAAATGCTTTAGAAAATAATCCTTTATGATAGTAAGCCATAGGAATCAGAGAAAAACTATTCCAGAAGATAGCATAAAGACATTTTACAGACAGAAGCAGAGGCAAAATTAATTGCCAAAGGAACCCTCCTATACTGGTAATGTAAATTGGTATAGCCACAGAGAACATTAAGGAGGTTCCTTAAAAACTAAAAACAGACCTGCCATATGATCCTGAAATCCCACTCTTGGGGCATATATTTGGAGAAAACCATGATTCAAAAAGGTATATGAACCCCAAATTCACTGCAGCACTATTTACAACAGCCAAGATGTGAAAGGAACCTAAATGTCAATCAACAGATCAATGGATAAAGAAGATATGCTATACACACACACAATGGAGTATTACTGAGGTATCAAAGAGTAAAATAATACCTTTTACAGCAACATGGAAGGACCTAGATAATCATACTAAGTGAAGTAAGCCAGACACAGAAAGATAATTACTACAGGATAGCATTTATGTGTGGAATTTAAAAAATAACATAAAAGTACACAAGCGAACTTATATACAAAACAGAGACAGACCCACAGACACGGGAAACAAACTAAGGTGGAAGGGCAGGGAAGGGATAAATGAGGAGTTTGGGGTTAACATATACATACCACTATCAAAGAAAACAACAGAATGGGAAAGACGAGAGATCTCTTCAAGACAATTAGAGATATCAAGGGAACATTTCATGCAAAGATGGGCTTGATAAAGGACAGAAATGGTATGGACCTGAAAGAAGCAGAAGATATTAAGAAGAGGTGGCAAAAATATACAGAAGAACTGTACAAAAAAGATCTTCACGACCAAGACAGTCAGGATGGTGTGATCACTCAGCTAGAGCCAGACATCTTGGAATGTGAAGTCAAGTGGGACTTAGAAAGCATCACTACGAAAAAAGCTAGTGGAAGTAATGGCATTCCAGTTGAGCTATTTCAAATCCCGAAAGTTGATGCTGTGAAAGTGCTGCACTCAATATGCCAGCAAATTTGGAAGACTCAGCAGTGGCCACAGGACTAAAAAAGGTCAGTTTTCATTCCAATCCCCAAAAAAGGCAATCCCAAAGAATGCTCAAACTACCGCACAATTGCACTCATTTCACACGCTAGTAAAGTGATGCTCAAAATCCTCCGAGATAGGCTTCAGCAATACGTGCACCATGAACTTCCAGATGTTCAAGCTGGTTTTAGAAAAAGCTGAGGAACCACAGATCAAACTGCCAACATCCAGTGGATCATCGAAAACAGCAAGAGAGTTCCAGCAAAACATCTATTTCTGCTTTATTGACTATGCCAAAGCCTTTGACTGTGTGGATCACAATAAACTGTGGAAAATTCTGAAAGAGACGGGAATACCAGACCACCTGACCTGCCTCTTGAGAAATCTGTATGCACATCAGGAAGCAACAGTTAGAACTGGACATGGAACAACAGACTGGTTCCAAATAGGAAAAGGAGTACATCAACGCTGTATATTGTCACCTTGCTTATTTGCTTATTTAACTTATATGCAGAGTATATCATGAGAAACACGGCACTGGAAGAAGCACAAGCTGGAATCAAGATTGCTGGGAGAAATATCAATAATCTCAGATATGCAGATGACACCACCCTTATGGCAGAAAGTGAAGAGGAGCTAAAGGGCCTCTTGATGAAGGTGAAAGAGGAGAGTTAAAAAGTTGGCTTAAAGCTCAGCATTCAGAAAACGAAGATCATGGCATCTGGTCCCATCACTTCATGGAAAATAGATGGGGAAACAGTGAAAATAGTGTCAGACTTTATTTTGAGGGGCTCCAAAATTACTGCAGATGGTGATTGCAGCCATGAAATTAAAAGACACTTGCTCCTTAGAAGGAAAGTTATGACCAACCTAGATAGCATATTCAAAAGCAGAGACATTACTTTGCAAACAAAGTTCCGTCTAGTCAAGTTCCGTCTACTACTTTTCCCAGTAGTCATATATGCATATCAGAGTTGGACTGTGAAGAAAGCTGAGTGCCGAAGAATTGATGCATTTGAACTGTGGTGCTGGAGAAGACTCTTGAGAGTCCCTTGGACTGCAAGGAGATTCAACCAGTCCATTCTAAAGGAAATCAGTCATGGGTGTTCTTTGGAAGGACTGATGCTAAAGCTGAAACTCCAATACTTTGGCCACTTCATGCAAAGAATTGATTCATTGGAAAAGACTCATGCTGTGAGAGACTGGGGGCAAGAGGAGAAGGGAACGACAGAGGATGAGATGGCTGGATGGCATCACTGACTCGGACGTGAGTCTGAGTGAACTCCGGGAGTTGGTGATGGACAGGGAGGCCTGAAGTGCTATAATTCATGGGGTCTCAAAGAGTCAGACATGACTGAGCGACTGACCTGAACCACTGTCTATAAAACAGATAACCAATAAAGACCTACGATATGGCACAGAGAACTATATTCAATGTTTTGTAATAATCTATAAGAAAAAAGAATCTTTAAAAAATAATAGATATACAGAGGTATGTATGTATAACTGAATCACTCTGCTGTACATGTGAAACTAAGATCACATTGTAAATCAACTATACTTCAACTAAAAAAAATACTAATACCACAAAACAAAACAAGTTAATTTCTAACAGCAAAAATTGCAAATGGAATAAACAAAATGCATCCAATATCCTATGCTTGGTACATAATAGAAAATAGTAAAATTTCACATATGTTGACTTACAACAAAATGAATAGGGTTCATCGAACAGAAAATTACACCCAGCCTATATTTTAGGATAAAATTCATACAAATACAGTAATTTCATCCTTCACCAGCCATTAGTCTCATCTAAGAAAAATATATTTTCTTAGCTTCCCATGACAGCATTCATCAAGGAAAGAAGAATAAAATCAATATTCACATCTTTACTAGACTAGTACTTTTTATTAAGTCTTATGAGTTATTGAGCACTGTTTTTCAAAAGAGAAAGGAAAAGCACTTTCTTCCTCGATACATCAAGATGGTCTGTAACATTTGTCTAAAAAGTTTTTATTTGGCAATCTAATTTCTGTGAGGAGATAGTAAGAGCCATCTAAAAAGGAAGGACACTTTCAGGTTTCACAACCAATTAAACAATAAATATTTTATAAAGCTCACTCTATGAAGATAGAGAGAACCTAAAATGATAACAAAGCAGTTAATTACTGGGGAAAAAAGTTTTTATTTGCAATCTAATTTCTGTGAGGAGATAGTAAGAGCCATCTAAAAAGGAAGGACACTTTCAGGTTTCACAACCAATTAAACAATAAATATTTTATAAAGCTCACCCTATGAAGATAGAGAGAACCTAAAATGATAACAAAGCAGTTAATTACTGGGGATGGAAGATGGTTATCTACTGATAAATGTATACATATGTGCCTGTAAAATAGGAGCATTTGGTTCAAACACAAAGCAAATGAAATATATAATGGAAATGAAAACTTAAAGTATGGAAATGTTTTTCCCAATATTTCAATATAAGTATGAAATTTTAGAGCTGACATGACTTTAAAGACTATTGCTACCTTGTGGATGATTGTGAGTCTTTCAAATTCAAGTATTTATCTGCATTAGTATTAAGCCCCTAACATCTCAGGCCTATTTTTGTAACTGGAATTGAGAATGGTCATGATTTCCACGAAGACTTTTGAAAAACTGTACTCATCTTGCTCTCTACAGTAGTGACAATAATGTGTAGCAACTGTTCATATTTTGAAGCTCAAATGAAAATAGGTTGAAAACTGTTATCTCTGGTTACAGCATATGTGACATAAACAAGAAATGTGATCTCTACACACAGGATACATTGTATCTCGTTGCCAACTATTTTCTCTGTCAAAATACATTACGTGTGTATGTATCCATATATCTACACATACACACACATATGAGAGAGAAAGTGAGCTACAAGAGATGGTGGAAGTCACTTGTTGATCACCATATGATGACATTAAAATGTATCCTTACAGATATGATTAACTTTTAAAACAAACACATTCATTAAAAACACACTGATGCCTATACATCAATTTTTTTAAATCCATTCTGTAGTTCTAAGAAACTGTAATCAATGTAATGAGGTATAAAGAAATTTAACATCAACACCCTTTAAGGAATATTTGCAATAAAACTATAAAATCACTGAATCTGAGCTAAGAATGAAAACAACTATATAGTTGAACTGAAAAATCTAAAACAATTTTACTTGGATTAAAGATTTATGCATCCTCCTTAAGTGAAACATGAGTATGTTAACCTCAGTGAAAGAGCTACCATTTATTACTGGTATTATCTGGACAATAAATGCTTATATAAGAAAAGCTATACTTCTTTCCTCAGAATCTCTTGCCAAAATTCACAAAACCACAAATTTCACAGAAGTAAAAGCCATTCAGAATTTATAAAGGAAGACTAACACACAGTCTTCTGCAGTCACACACAGCTCTTTGAAGGGCTCTGCAGTGCTGTGATGACTGGGAATCTGTGGTTTCCCAAGGGGAAGCTATAAAAATCACAGAGGCCAAAGACAGTACCAGCTGAAAGACCAAACAGATAGCTTAGTCAAGGAAATAGCCAGCTGTTTCCAAAGACTGTTCTCATTTAAAGTATCTTCGAGATGGGTGGGGATGCGCGGCAGGGAGGGTGGGTGGCACAAACTGACAGAGTAGCATTGACAGGTATACACTATCGTGTAAAACAGACAGCTGGTGGGAAGCAGCTTCTATATAACAGGGCGTCCAGCTTACTGCTCTGTGATGACCTAGAGCAGTGGGACTGTGGGACAAGGCTGAAGATGGAGGGGATGTATTACATATAACTGATCCAGTTCAGTTCCGTCACTCAGTTGAGCCCAACTCTTTGTAACCACATGGACTGCAGCACATCAAGCCACCCTGTCCATCACTAACTCTGGGAGTTTACTCAAACTCATGTCCATTGAGTTGATGATGCCATCCAACCATCCTCTGTCATGCCCTTGTTTCACCTTCAATCTTTCCTAGCATCAGGGTCTTTTCAAATGAGTCACCTCTTCTCATCAGGTGGCCAAAGTACTGGAGTTTCAGTTTCAACATCAGTCCTTCCAATGAACATTCAGAACATTAAGATGGACTGGTTGGATCTCTTTGCAGTCCAAGGGACTCTCAAGAGTCTTCTCCAGCTCTACGGTTCAAAAGCATCACTTCTTCGGCGCTCAGCTCTCTTTATAGTCCAACTCTCACATCCATACATGATTACTGGAAAAACCATAGCTTTGACTAGATGGACCTTTGTTGGCAAAGTAATGTCTCTGCTTTTAAATATGCTGTCTAGGTTGGTCATAGCTTTTCTCCCAAGGAGTAAGCATCTTTTAATTTCATGGGTGCAATCTCCATCTGCTGTGATTTTGAAGCCCCAAAAAATAGTCTGTCCCTGTTTCCATTGTTTTCCATCTATATGCTATAAAGTAATGTAAAGAGACCATTGAGTCTTGTAAATATGATTAACAAGGAGAATACCAATAAATTTTTCCTTCGGCTCTTACCTATTGAGTGCAACAATAAAGTAGTTGTAATTTTCTCCTTCTTCTATTTTTCTGACAAAAGTGTCTATGATTTCCACTCAGTCTTCATAGTAAAACAGCCAAAAGATGTTAAAAAATTACATGATGTTTTCCATCTATATGCTATAAAGTAATGTAAAGAGACCATTGAGTCTTGTAAATATGATTAACAAGGAGAATACCAATAAATTTTTCCTTCGGCTCTTACCTATTGAGTGCAACAATAAAGTAGTTGTAATTTTCTCCTTCTTCTATTTTTCTGACAAAAGTGTCTATGATTTCCACTCAGTCTTCATAGTAAAACAGCCAAAAGATGTTAAAAAATTACATGTTTCTGGTTTTATAATCTGTACCTGAAACCAGGTCAATAATAACAAACATTTAACTAACATTTCCTCAGTGTTAAGCACTGGTCACTGTGGTAAAATCCTTACATGAGGTTGCATCCAAAATAACTTTACCAGGTAGGTATTATCTCAGATGAGGAAACTAAAAAACAGAGGAGATAAGTACTTTAAATGAGAGCATACAGTTATTAACTGGCAGAAATGAGAGTTAAAGGCTGTTACTCCAAATCCTTTGCTTGTAACCACTATACTCAGTACCTGTCAGAATACTATTCCCACATGGGAGCCGTTTTACACATTGGCTCCCAGAGAACGAACATTTCCATTTTCTAAATAATTAAAGCAAAGGTCATTCTCTCTTATGAGAATGCTTGAGTATTCAACCTGAACCAGTCAACTAGAGCACCAGGAACAACCCAGAAATCTCAACCAATGGACTGAACAATTTCCATTGGGAAACTTTCATTTATCATAAGACAGTATTATCTAATTTACTGGACTATCAAAACAGATGATGGCTTCATTGAAATGAAGAGTGAAAATATTAAATATACAATGTCAATGTTCTCTTCTCAAACCCTGTTATCTGTTCAGTTCAGTTCAGTCACTCAGTCGTGTCTGACTCTTTCCGACTCCATGAATGGCAGCACGCCAGGCCTCCCTGTTCATCACCATCTCTCGGAGTTCACTCAGACTCAAGTCCATCAAGTCCGTGATGCCATCCAGCCATCTCATCCTCAGCCGTCCCCTTCTCCTCCTGCCCCCAATCCCTCCCAGCATCAGAGTCTTTTCCAATGAGTCAACTCTTCACATGAGGTGGCCAAAGTACTGGAGTTTCAGCTTTAGCATCATTCCTTCCAAAGAAATCCCAGGGCCAATCTCCTTCAGAACCAACTGGTTGGATGTCCTTGCAGTCCAAGGGGCTCTCAAGAGTCTTCTCCAACACCACAGTTCAAAAGCATCAATTCTTCAGCGCTCAGCCTTCTTCACAGTCCAACTCTCAGCCTTCTTCACAGTCCAACTCTCACATCCACACATGACTACTGGAAAAACCACAGCCTTGACTAGACGGACCTTAGTCGGCAAGGTAATATCACTGCTTTTGAATATACTATTGAGGTTAGTCATAACTTTTCTTCCAAGGAGTAAGTGTCTTCTAATTTCCTGGCTGCAGTCACCATCTGCAGTGATTTTGGAGTCCCCAAAAAAATAAAGTCTGACACTGTTTCCACTGTTTCCCCATCTATTTCCCACGAAGTGATGGGACCGGATGCCATGATCTTCGTTTTCTGAATGTTGAGCTTTAAGCCAACTTTTTCACTTTCCTCTTTCACCTTCATCAAGAGGCTTTTTAGCTCCTCTTCACTTTCTGCCATAAGGGTGGTATCATCCACATATCTGAGGTTATTGATATTTCTCCCAGCAATCTTGATTCCAGCTTGTGTTTCTTCCAGTCCAGCGTTTCTCATGATGTACTCTGCATATAAGTTAAATAAGCAGGGTGACAATATACAGCCTTGACGTACTCCTTTTCCTATTTGGAACCAGTCTGTTGTTCCATGTCCAGTTCTAACTGTTGCTTCCTGATGTGCATACAGATTTCTCAAGAGGCAGGTCAGGTGGTCTGGTATTCCCG
>SJYC01056658.1:0-24681 GCA_006408675.1 Madoqua kirkii
TGAGTGCAATTGTGCGGTAGTTTGAGCATTCTTTGGCATTGCCTTTCTTTGGAACTGGAATGAACACTGACCTTTTCCAGTCCTGTGCCCACTGCTGAGTTTTCCAAATTTGCTGGCATATTGAGTGCAGCATTTTCACAGCATCATCTTTCAGGATTTGAAATAGCTCAACTGGAATGCCATCACCTCCACTAGCTTTTTTCGTAGTGATGCTTTCTAAGTCCCACTTGACTTCACATTCCAAGATGTCTGGCTCTAGATGAATGATCACATCACTGTGATTATCTGGGTCTTGAAGATCTTTTTTGTACAGTTCCTCTGTGTATTCTTGCCACCTCTTCTTAATATCTTCTGCTTCTGTTAGTCCAGACCATTTCTGTCCTTTATCGGGCCCATCTTTGTATGAAATGTTCCCTTGATATCTCTAATTGTCTTGAAGAGACCTCTATCTTTCCCATTCTGTTGTTTTCCTCTATTTCTTTGCATTGATCACTGAAGAAGTTTTTCTTATCTCTTCTTGCTATTCTTTGGAACTCTGCATTCAGATGCTTATATCTTTCCTTTTCTCCTTTGCTTTTCGCCTCTCTTCTTTTCACAGCTATTTGTAAGCCCTCTTCAGACAGCCATTTTGCCTTTTTGCATTTCTTTTCCATGAGGATGATCTTGATCCCTGTCTCCCGTACAATGCCAGGAACCTCATTCCATAGTTCATCAGGGACTCTATCTATCAGATCTAGGCCCTTAAATCTATTTCTCACTTCCACTGTATAATCATAAGAGATTTGATTTAGGTCATATCTGAATGGTCTAGCGGTTCTGTGGCTAAATGTTATCTATACACTGATTTGCTAAGCAAATCAAGTCCAAGTAAAGCAACACTATTTATATACACATGCCTCATTTTATTGCACTTCACGTGGAAAAGGCAATGGCATTCCCCTCCAGTACTTTTGCCTGGAAAGTCCCATGGACGGAGGAGACTGGTGGGCTGCAGTCCAAGGGGTCGCTAAGAGTCGGACATGACTGAGCAACTTCAGTTTCACTTTTCACTTTCATGTACTGCGGAAGGAAATGGCGACCCACTCCAGTGTTCTTGCCTGGAGAATCCCGGGGACGGAGAACCCTGGTGGGCTGTCGTCTGTGGGGTCACACGGAGTCGGACACAACTGAAGTGACTTAGTAGTAGCAGCACTCTTTACACATAGAAGAGTTGAGGCAATCCTGCCTTGAGCAAGTTTACTGGCACCATTTTTTCAACATCATTTACTCGTGTCATGTCTGTTTCAGATTTTGGTAATTCTCATAATATTTCAGACTTTTATTATTATTATTATTATTAACACATTTGTTATGGTGATCTGTGATCAGTGATCTTCCATATTGCTCTTTTCTTAGCTTTTCATTTTAAACTAGTCTGGAGAAAAGTTGCAAACATAGCAAAAAAAGTCTCTTGTATCCTTCACACCATTCTACTAATGTTCTATCTATTTTTTAATTAATTTTTATTGGGGTATAGTTGCTTTAAAATGTTATGTTGGTTTCTGCTTTGCAGCAAAGAGAATCAGGTATACATAAACATATATTCCCTCTTTTTCGGATGTACTTACCATTTAGGTCACCACAGAGCATGCTATGCAGTAGGTTCTCATTAGTTATTTATTTTATATGTAGTAAAGAGCATGGCAACCCATTCCAGTGTTCTTTGCCTAGAGAATCCCCATGGACAGAGGAGCCTGGTGGGCTGCAGTCCATGGGGTCACAAAGAGTCAGACATGACTGAGCTACTAACTACACCACAGCACAGTGTATGTATGGACTTCCCAAGTGACTCTGGTAAGGAACCCACTTGCCACTGCAAGAGATGTGGGTTTGATCCCTGAGTCGGAAAGATCTCTTGGAGAAACAGAAAGCCACACTAGTATTCCTGCCTGGGAAATTCTGGGCAAAGGAGCGTGGAAGACTACAGTCCCTGGGGTCACAAAAAAGTCAGACAAGACTTAGCAACTAAACAACAACAAAAAATGTATATCCAAGACTTTAAGTTTTAAAAAAAGGATCATCTCATATAAGATACTTTAGAAATTTGAGTTGGAAAAATTATCCAACTCTAATGTTGACAGTAAATTCTACAATGTGGAAGATATAGAAAAACTGTAATTCAAACAACTATTCATTTCAGAAACAAACGTGCCAAAATCCTACCATCATACTGTATTCCTTCTTTGACTGTCAAGCCTCTTATGTTCTTAATGCCAATGTTTATTCTTTTTGAATAAATACTTTTATTTTTACAAAATAAAAATGTATATTTATAAAAAATTTTTAATGTTTATTATTTTTATTTACATTGCCTTAGATGTATATTAAAATTATATATATATAGGTAAATATTAATCAAATTACCACCAGATTCAATTGTACCATCAGGGCTTCTATTTGCCCTTTTAAAGTTTACTATATAATATTCTCTTTTAAATTATATATAAAATTTTAGCCTGAAGAGTCAGATTCCCAGGGGAACATCACTGATCATCAGGATTACTTTTTTCCATAAGCAAAGTCAACTCTGAATGTGGCCCAAGACACTCTTTCCCTAAATCTGCTTCATTTCAGCCACTGGGACCAATGCTCCTCAACCAGCAGTGCATGCAGCAGATAACTAGGATCTGCTTCTGATAGGCAGGAAATGCTGGTATTTATCTTTCCCTTAGCAAATAGCACCTCATGCAGAATTAAAGAAACCAAAGATTTGAAAACTGTAGGCATAATTACCTGTCAGAACCTACTAGAAGCTTTCTAAAGTTAAAACATCCTAATACTTATTGCTCCCACAGGAGAATTCCAGAATGTGCTTTAGAAAAGCTGATCATCTATTTGATGCCATTAAAGTATAGTATTACTTAGCAAAGGAGATACAAATTCTTATGGAACTAAAATACTTTACGATTTTACTACCAGGGGCATATATATGAACTTACTATACCTCTTGCACAATCAAAAAACTAGGAATAAAATAAACTTTTTCTCTTAAATTAGCTCTGCAGCTTAAAGGAAAATTTGATAGAGGTCTACACAGTGATGACCATCTCTCTGGTAGTATCGTTAGTGCCATCTCCACACAACTGACATTCGAGGGCAGGTAATTCTTTGTGGGGGCACTGTCCTACGCCTTGTGCATCAGCAGCACCTATGACTGCCATTCACTAGATGCAAGCAGCCCAGTTATGCCAATCAAAAATGTCCCCGGAGGGGATAAATGTTCCCTGAGGCCAAAACCATCCCAGAGTTCAGAAGTGACAGACTAGTGGAGATGGCCACATGCAGGGTGCAGTCTGGCTCTGCTCCTTTGTGTGCACGAGGGATCGACCCTCCCTCAAATAACTGGAAAGGATTAAAGGAGAAAAGAACTGACTACTGCCAGGACTGTTTTGACTGTATCCTTAGTAGCATCTCTCTCTACTTCCTAGGCTTCCCAGGTAAAGAATCTGCCCACTGATGCAGGAGATGCAAGAGATGCAGGTTTGATTCCTGGGTCCGAAAGACCCCCTGGAGCAGGGAATGGCTACTCAATATTCTTGCCTGGAAAATTCCATGGACAGAAGAGTCTGGCAGGCTACAGTTCATGGGGCCTCAAAGACTCAGACACAACCGAATGTACACACAAGAACACTACTTCTGACTCCCTAAGCTACAAATATGTACTTTCCAAAAAAAGTTTTCTTTATGCTATAAAACTAAGGAATTTTTAAGGAGGAAGGGATTACTACGTTTATGGATTACTTAAAGAGTTCTCCTAAAAGCTCGGGCTTGCAGACTCTAAGAATATGATCCCAAATCCTACTACCTACCATAATCTATGCATCAGAGAAGAAGGATGATCTCTTGGTGACTGAAACACATCACATACTTTCCCTGCTCTGTACTCCAGCTCTGACTGGTCTGACGGGGACTATAACTCCATCACGTGTGTACATACACACCTGCTAGATTACAGCATTTTTCATAAAGCATTTTCCTGATGGCATCTGGATCATCTCTCTCTCTCACTAAGCATTATGGCGAAATCTCTCTCCTAGTGCTTGTACTCTTCAGGGCATGAATGACTCCGTGATGGATACAGTCCATCAGACTCACTTCCCCACTAAACCTCTGGTGCCTTTTCTATTCTTACTCCTCTTTCTACCCTGCAGGGCCTGGCCAGAGACGCAGTCATATTATTACTGAAGATTTCTTTTTAATTGGTACAGCTAGCTTAGAGAATGGAAGTCAATGTTCTTATAAGTTGGTATACGTCTCACACAGAGCTACACAGTAAGCTCCTTTCTCAGATAACATGGCCATTGAGATATGACAGTGCTTACTGACAGCCACAGCCCCAAGAAGACTAAAGTTCAAGAATAATATTCACACAAATGTGGAGGGAATTATTACTAGGCATGACTTTCAGTAGAGAGCCATCAATTGAGTACAGAAAGTACCCTTACTAATCAAAGAATATTTAAGAAAACACTATCACTGTGACCCTAAAGCTTTTAAATTTAGCAACTCTATTTCTTGTGCATGTAGTTGTTAACTAATATTTCTCACCATTATTTTGTTCAATATCCATCCCTTCAAATAACTATAAATCTACCAAAGTGAGGTGATGGTAGTTTTACACTGTATATGCCAGTGGGGTGAGGGTTGCCCAGGTGAAAAAACAAGGGGAATATTCAACAATGCCTGCTACACTCATGACGGGATCAATGCCTAAGGTGTGTGGGGGGACATGGGAGACAAGTCCTTCAAACACCCAAGCATCAAAAGTGAAGTAACTCTACGTAAATGTCAGTGTTGTCCTGAAGGATGCTGGCAAAAGAAAACAGTAGTCACAGGCAAAGAAAGGTGAGACTTTAGTACTGTACCTTCAACATGTACTCGGAGGAGCACAGGCATCAGAATTCTCTGAGGTGCTTCCCACAAAATAGAGGAAGAGTAAAACCAGCCTCCATATTTTTCACAAGTTCTCCAGCTTTCCTATGTACACTAAAGTGAGAGGACTACATGGTTAGCAAGATCATTCTGGTTTCGTTTGGTTTTTTTTTTAGCTGCACTGCATAGCATGTGGAATCTTAGTTCCTTGTTCAAGGACCAAACTCATGTCTCCTGTAGATCAAATCCATGCTTCCTGCATTGGAAATCTGGAGTCTTAACCACTGGACTGCCAGCAAAGTCCAAGAGATTATTCGGAGGAATACTGATTTAGTTAAGAGCTAAGAAGGAAGTATGCCATGGAGAGCCTTTGAAAATATACTTTTAAATAAGTTCAACAACTGCTTTATTTTTTATGCATTCTCCATATTAGTTGCTAAATTTAAAAAATGGATTTATATGAAAAGATTACAGAGGGTATTTATAAAAGCAAAATGTTTGCGTGTATGTCACTTCAGTCATGTCCAACTCTGTGCAGCGCTATGGACTGCAGCCTGCCAGGCTCCTCTGTCCATGGGATTCTCCAGTCAGGAATGCTGGAGTTGGTTGCCATGCTCTCCTCCAGGGGATCTTCCCAACCCAAGGATCAAACCTGTGTCTCTTACATCTAACCTGCATTGGCAGGCATGATCTTTAACACTAGTGCCACCTGGGATGCCAAAGCAAAGCAACTCGTACTGATAATTCTGTAAATATTGACAGATGGGACACAAGTTATTTTGAGGATAGGAGAGTTCAATACGCATACCCCTAAAAACCTATCTGTGGCTGCCCGAGGAATCTCCCATCAGTGGCTGCATCTCACCTCGAGAATCCCAAGAGCTGCTAAACTGAACAATGTCATTTCTGTCAGGAGTCTGGGAACAGAGGCACTTTAGCACTGCACCAAGGAGAATGTCTTTCTCCTCTAACAAATTCTAAACAAGTAAGTCAGAAGCACCACACTGATCCAATTACACCAGGAAGAGTTAAAATGAGACTAATATCCCCAAAACCCTCAGGACTCATCAAGCCTGAGTAACATCCTTCAGGGACCAATAAAATTAATGACATTTCAGAAACGAGACTGTTATGAGCCATAAAAGAAAGAAGTGGCAGAGGGTTGTAGAAATCAAGTCTATTTTAATCCTTAAGAATCAAAGAAAACATCTGAGAGAAAATCTCTACAATTTATTCTTCTTATTCTCTTTTGGCACAAAATATTTCTCTTTCTCCCATATCCCAAGAGAATATACTTGAGTTGGAAACCTGACTGAAGAACCAGTTAGGGCAGCTGTACTACTGTGTATAAAATAAAAAAGCAACAAGAGTATACTGTACGGCACAGGGAATATAGCCAATATTTTATAACTATAAAAGGAGCATAATCTTTTAAAATTGTGAATCACTATGATGTATACCTGAAACTTATATAATATCATTAACCAGTTATACCTCAATAATTAGGGGAGAAAATGGGCTGCTAAGAAGAGTCCGCTCAATAGTTGAGGAAAAGTTCACAGACCAGTGACTGGAGAACAGTAACACTTAACCAGAGAAAGAGCATCTGTACCTTACTTTACGGTTTACACACACCATCTCCTTACTGAACTACTGGAGGAGGGGGGTAGTCGAGCAGGATAAATGTGCAAAGTTTTGTGAAAAGTGAAACACTTCACTCAGTGTTAGCTGTTATTAACTTGGAAATGGAAGAATGAACATAATTTAAAGAGAACTGACACCCCGGATAGGTAAGTAAATAGCAAAAGGGCACTTAGTTTTCTTTACATGAGTTCAAGTCTCTTTTATTCCTTCAATATTTATTGAACAAAAGGCAAGAGCTAAGCATTTGTCTTCAGTGACCTACAAGATGAGACATAAGCAAACACAGAAAAAGAGAAGTCTAAGCATTATAATTAAGGTCAAGATACCTAGAGAGAGTTCACAATAGAGAGAGAATATTTCAAGCTTAGGATGAGCAGACAGATCTTCACAAAGGAGAAAACAGTTGAAATGGCTTTGCAGTATGTATGGAGTTTGGATAAAGATCACATTCCAGGTAACAGCACAAGGCGAGGTAGAGAGATGGAGAAACACAGGTGTGAGGTACAAGGTAACTCAGTCTTGCTAAAGCACAGGATATAGGCAGTGCTGGGCTGACAGACTGGAAAACAGGCTACAGAAAAGCTACAGGGGGCAACTGAACATGTGTGTAAGGAAGCTGAGATTCAGAACACTGGCAACTGGCATTCCTGCTCAAAATTCTTTCTTTCCTAAAGGAGTTTCAGAGTTTTGCATTCTGGGGATAATCCGACAGATCTTAATAGGGAAGGTAGAGACAAAATGGAGAAGGCGATGGCACCCCACTCCAGTACTCTTGCCTGGAAAATCCCATGGACAGAGGAGCCTGGTAGCTGCAGTCCATGGGGTCGCACAGAGTCGGACACGACTGAGTGGCTTCACTTTCACTTTTTACTTTCATGCACTGGAGAAAGAAATGGCAACCCACTCCAGTGTTCTTGCCTGGAGAATCCCAGGGATGGAGGAGGCTGGTGGGCTGCCGTCTATGGGGCTGTACAGAGTCGGACATGACTGAAGTGACTTAGCAGAAGCAGCAGCAGCAGCAGAGACAAAGTATAACTAACCATCAACCTCCAAGGTTGTTAAAAAATAAAAGTTTGAAAAGAAACATGTGGGTAACAATGCAGTAAGTAAAGGAACTGACCACCAGGGATAAAAAATGAGAGCGGCATCAATAACACAGCAAAAGGCCTCAACTTTAACCTGTCACAGAGTGGCAGTACCATTATTGGAAAAAGAAGACATAGGTCAAGTGAAGTAATAAACTATATAAACTGTATCCCATGATACTAAAGTAAAGTTCAAGGTGATCACAGAACCACTGACTACAATCTCTGTGAAACTAGAGCGAATGAGGACACACAGATCCAAGTAATGAGAGAAATGGTTAAGGGCAGTGCTGTCAGCCAGCACCTGCAGAGCTCTGCTCTGGGCACCAGCACCAACGAGACAGATCAAAGTGCCTTCTCGCACTTACATCCTTGGGTAGGGAAGACAAACAACCAAAACGATAAAGAACTGAAGACAGAGAAGAGGGCCAAGCAGACAGCTCTATGGCCTTCTAATACGTGGAGATCTGATGAAGAAGGCTGAGAAACAGACATAGAGTCAGAAGAAAAACAGGTGAGTATGGTGATATGGGGAGGAAAGAAAACAGTGGTTCAAGGCTGGACAGGCTGAGGGGCTAAGCAAAGTGAGGATGGAAAACTGACTACTGGCTTTGGCCCAGAGATACCTTCAAAGAGGGTGTTTGACAGTTCAGTATGGGTGTGCTAAAGAAGCAATTAGACAGTGTGACTCCTTCCAAGAGTGTGACAGCGTAAGAGACAAGATAAAAGGTTTTGCAAGAAGGGGCCCCTGCTACCAAAAGCAAGATTTAAAGAAAAAAAAAAGTCTGATTTGTTGAGGTGTGGTAAGATCCAGGCCACGCAGGAAACCCGGGTTCTGTCCCTGGATTGGGAAGATCCCTGGAAGAGGGAATGGCAACTCAGTCCAGTATTACTTTGGCCCAGAGATACCTTCAAAGAGGGTGTTTGACAGTTCAGTATGGGTGTGCTAAAGAAGCAATTAGACAGTGTGACTCCTTCCAAGAGTGTGACAGCGTAAGAGACAAGATAAAAGGTTTTGCAAGAAGGGGCCCCTGCTACCAAAAGCAAGATTTAAAGAAAAAAAAAAAGTCTGATTTGTTGAGGTGTGGTAAGATCCAGGCCACGCAGGAAACCCGGGTTCTGTCCCTGGATTGGGAAGATCCCTGGAAGAGGGAATGGCAACTCAGTCCAGTATTGTTGCCTGGAGAATTCATGGACAGATCATGGGGTCAAGAGTTGGAAACAACTTTTCATTTTCACTAATACTTTTCACTTTCAAGGTACAGGCCAGTGCTGCAAGCAACTGGAGTAGACTAAAGGATGATGGAGTGCCCTGAAAGGACCAGAAGCCTACACACACAGAATGGATGATCACCTCAAAGGGAAGCTTCTTAACTTGGGAGGTAAATATGATACAGCTAATACTCTACTTAAAGTTGTTTATCATCAGTTCCGTTACTGCCATCACTGTAGAGTCTAGACCAAATGATCAAAGACATTACTAAGTATAAAGCCCTAAATAATTTACTTTCTTCTAGTAACAATGGTAAAAAGTCTACACTGATTTTTACCAAAAAGCTATAGTCATTTAATACATTTTCTACCAATCACATAAATAAGAATTAAGACAACTGAACACCTATAATTTTTTTGCACACACCAATAATATTGGTATAATTATGAATATTAAAGAGAGCAGTAGTTTAAAGGCAGCAATACCACTAAGAATAATCAGATCATCAGAATAGAATCTGCAATGCCAAACTTTAAGTTCTAAACCCCCATAATACAGAGTCTCTATGACAAGTCAAAACATCAGGAAGACCTTTTAATAATTTGTAAGCTACTGAAAATATTCTTGTTGTTTTGGAATTCTGAACACTCACTTCCACAGTCCGTATCTGTGATAACCGCACTGGGAGGCATTTGTTTTCCCCAGTGTGCATTCTTAGCAACGGTCTTATTCAGCCTAGCATGCAGAATGAGATAAAAGTGAAGGTCTAAAGTTATTACTAGAAAGATCCTGTGGCTTCTCAAAATCAGTTCAGTTCACTTGCTCAGTCATGTCCAACTCTTTGTGATCCCATGGACTGCAGGCACCCAGGCTTCCCTGTCCATCACCAACTCCCGGAGTTTACGCAAATTCATGTCCACTGAGTCAGTGATACCATCCAACCATCTCAAACTCTGTCGTCCCTTTCTCCTCCCACCTTCAATCTTTCCTAGCATAAGGGTCTTTTCAAATGAGTCAGTCCTTTTCACAATATAATCAGTTTTATATTGTAACTGGCATTCACAGGAAATAATTTGGATTATGTAAAAAGAACTGAATATGGCTACAAAATCTCATCAAGGCAAAAATCAAAACAAGCTCTCAGAGAATATTCTACCTTCACTTAATATTTCTCTTTCCTTCATTTTTATTTTCATCTCTCAGTTGCAGATTTTCTCTTTACATTTGCTTCTCTAACACCATGTCATACTTGTTTACATTTACAAACTCCCTTAGAGTTTAATCCTCATACCAATACATTTTACAGACATTCTCATTTGAGCAATAATAAAACTGAACAAAGCGCAAAGACCTGAGTGGGACAATCTATCAAATTCCAAGAAGGCCAGTTTTATTTCCTTGCCATTAGCACCACAGATGCCTCTCCCACTGAGCCCATGGCTTCAGCAATGTTTTCTCATAAGATCCAATGCCTGACACCCACTTGCCATTGCACTGGATAATCTCCTCACAAAGAGGAGAAACCTGGTTCATCAACAAAGCACCATCCAAAAGTGGGGAGGAGGGCTGTATTTTCACTGTCACCAGCTGGTCACTAAGAGCAAACTGAAGTCATGATACCCATACAGGATGTCTCTGACCACAGCTTTTGTTGCTCACAATGGCTGTTCTCAGAAAGCTGTTCTCTGGTAATGCAAGGAAGGGGAATTTAGGGTCCATTAAGGTAGTCATGTATGGATGTGACAGTTGGACTATAAATAAAGACAGCTGAGCACCAAAAAATTGATGCTTTTGAACTGTGGTGCTGGAGAAGACTATTGACAGTCCCTTGGTCTGCAAGGAGATCAAACCAGTTAATCCTAAAGGAAACCAGTCCTGAACTGAAAAGACTGATGCTGAGGCTGAAATTCAATACTCTGGCCACCTGATGGGAAGAGCTGACTCCTTGGAAAAGACCCTGATGCTGGGAAAGACTGAAGGCAGGAGAAAGGGACAACAGAGGATGAGATGGTTGGACGGCATCACTGACTCAATGTACATGAGTTTGAGAAAGCTCCAGGAGTTGGTGACGAACAGGGAAGCGTGACTTGCTGCAGTCCACAGAGTCGCAAATAGTCGAACATGTCTGAGAGATCTAACTGAACAGAACTGAAGGATTCATCTGCAAAGATCTGCTCCAGATCTTTGATAATCCCAGGAACCTAGGCTAAACTGCATCTCAGTACACACACACACACACAAAACAGTGCCTTTTCATATCCCAATGCTCTTTTATAAATATAACTTTAGACTTCTCAACAGGTGGCATACTACATCATTTCAGCTACCATGAAAAACAAAAACAAAACTTGTCCTTGAACTGAATCTCAAGAGAAAAACACTTGAATAATCTTGACTGAGATTTGAAATTCATTCATTCTCCTGAACATCAAATCTAAAAACTTAAGTAACTAGCGTGCTAACTGAGAGTGATGGGGATAGTGGTAAAGTTGGACAGAGAAATGAAACTGATAACTCACTGTTAAAAAAAAAATTCCTTAAAAATCTGTTCATAACAGTATTTTTCAAAAACAGTGAAGAAGCATGTGAAGAATGCAAACCATCATTGCACTACACCAGGCCAGGACAATTCTTGAACTGAGCTTATCCTGAGCAAAAAAAAAAGCAAGCAAGATCAATCAACTTATCAAAGTTTGTGACTCTTTTATTTGATCCATACCATGTTTTTCTATGGTAACAACCACCTACAACGTTGTTCATATCATAATTATTCCATCAGAAGCTCCTCCACAATGTTGGCTGAGACATGTCAGCAGCAGTGGCAGCCCTGGAATATTTTCATATGATCTTAACAAGTCCGAGCAAAGCACACTTTAGGCACCCACAAAAGCATCCGAAATTAAGAACCTATGCTTTGCAAGCTTCAAATGGCACACTGAGCTCTCAAAAATGGTTTGGAATGTTAAGTAGTTAAAAGGATATAAGTTTCCCTGAATGTTCTCTGTCATATATACAGTTCCTTTCAAAACCTCAAAGCAAGAAGATTAAGCCTTACTAACCGCGAAGTGTCAACAGTCTAGCTTTGGTACCAAAATGTGTTTTTAAGAAAGAAAGAAAGAAAGAATATATTATTATAGCTGAAAGCAACAGGATTTTCTACCATCCTTAATTTTTAAATTAAACAAATACATACAGGAACCTATTTTGTGTCTATATCAATAGCAAAGTGGAATCCAGAGACCAAAGGAAAGAACAGTTTTTTATGAAGAATGACCTTAAACATTTTCAGTTTTTATGTTTAATTTAATAAAAACTCCTCAGCCAAAATCCACAGGAGTTTCCGGTGTAAGTCTGGGTCCCAGCAGAAAACAGAATAAAATGAACGCTGGAAGAATTTGAATAAACGGACATTACAGGTAGAGGCAGGGTATAAAGGAAGAAGAGAGACCAGAGTAGGACCCTGGGCCTGCTAAGGGTCACGTCTTCACTGAAGGTCTAAAAGGCCCGAGGGAGCCACTTCCAGAATCCAGGAGAGTCCCTAGAGGAGGGCCTGAGGCAACGCTGAGTGGGGGCCGCGCTCCCTCCCCTCGCCCCAGTCTCCTGCCTGCTCCCACTGCCTGCCTCCAGCTAGGAAGCAAAGGGCTCTTGGAATTTGAGTCTGCTGTGGGCCACACTTGCCAGCAGGGTGGCTACCTGGGCAAAGCAGACCTGGAGGCAGGAATCCTGTTACAATATACAATAACTAGCCCACACTCTCAGTGAGCTGAAACAAACAAAAGCTCCTGCACCCTTCAACCATCTCCTCCTTCCTACATGTTCTGGTTCTGAGTTTAAGAAAAAAGCCACAGCTTGAATTTTCTGGAAAAAAAAAAAGAGAGAGAGAGAGAGAATGCCAGCAGCTGTGTGAAAGAAGATTCTAGATTACCATACTTGAGGTTTTTAAGAAGTAAATGCTTTCTCGCCTAAAGCACCTGAGAAAGACAGGCTGAGAAATGTTCCCCCAAATAACCAAGGAATTTCCAAATATCAGGGGAAAGAAAGGGTCAGATGCCCCACTTGCAAGGCTAGAGCTCCCAGAAGCACCAGGATCTCCTCAGACTCTGCTCCTTTAACTACAGGTGAAGACAGAAACCGACATGCCCACAGACGAAGTGGTACCACTTTGATTCTCCGCCCCTAAAAACATAATGCTGTGTTCTGTAGTCAGTAACACAGAAAACATCTGAAACAAACAACAACAAAGATAAGAGCATTTGCTATGGTTATATGGACATCTTTTTCTTTGATCATTTAATTATAAACAAGTAGGCCTGATATCAAACCCCACAGACTCAGAACTTGCTTACTACATTTGGCTATTCCACATTCTGTCACTCAATGGGCCTAAGCACATACATTCAAGAAGACATTTCTTGGATTCAGTGGAAGGTTAACATTTTCATCCTTCCTTCTGTCACAGCAATTGTTCATTCATTTATTCACTCATTCAAATAAACAGAAGAACGTAATTCACTTGCAGTGTACATTCACACTAAACTTCAACTGTGGTCACTATGGACTCTAAAGATTTCAACTGCATTTGTAAGCTAGCCACTCAAGAAAAGAAAAATAAACAAACAAACAAAAAACAAAAAACATAAGGTCAGTATAAAATGATTCAGCATCACAAAGGGGGGAAAAAAACGCTCCAATAAAAACCACAAACAGAACCATATTAGTGGCCCAATTTTCAGTCACATGAATCAGAAAGGAGAGTCAGGTGCAACACCAGTGCAACGTTTTTAAAGGAGAATTTTTTGAACAGTGTAAGAATCTATCTAATTCAAATGCTCTATGACAACAAAAGAGCTAGCAGGTAACTATAGTCTGGGCCAACAGGTAGAAAGGAAGTTTATATTCTTCATTTTGTCACTGTACTCACTCATTCCATAGCCATTTATGAAGTAATACTTATGTACAAGTTATGACACTAGGTACTGGGGATACAGGTAGGAATAAGATACACCAAAATGCCTATTTTAATAGAGCTAACTTGCAATTTGGGGAAGATAGACAATACACAAGCTGAAGGACATGTCAAATGGTAAGCACTACGGGAAAAAATTACACTGGGAAGGGACCATAGGGATTGTGGTAGTTGCTGCTACCTTTTAGTTGCTAGGTCATGACCGACTCTTTCGCAATCCCACGGACTGTAGTCCACCAGGCTCCTCTGTCCATGGGATTTCCCAGGCAAGAATACTGGAGTGGGTTGCCATTTCCTTCACCAAGGGATCTTTCTGACCCAGGCATTGTGGAAAAGGTTCCAATTTAAACTAAGGAAAAGTCTCAGTGAAAAGGTGACACGAGAGAAAGGAAGTGAGAGAGCAAGCTACAGGAGGCGGGGCGGGGTGGGGGGAATGCAGCAAAGGCCCGTGGAATCCTGGGTTATTGGGACATAGGGGTGGGGGGCACATGCTGTAGCCAAGCGGGTCAGGAGCATGGAGGCAGCAGAGAAGTCAGAGGGGTGGAGTCTCTGCGTCTGGAGACGTGGGTGCTGGCTCAGTGTGGCCATGCGCCATCTGCATACCTAGGAAGAATGTCAGATTGTAATGAGTGAGATAGGAAGACACAGAAGGGCGATTTGGGGCAGGGAAGTGTACACTCTGAATGAAGGTTTTTAAAGCATCCCTCTGGCCTCTGAATAGAGAATAGACAGGAACAGGGAGACTTTGGTAAGCATTAAGATAATTCAGACCAGAGACACTGGTTGAACCAGAGTAGCAATAGTGAGTGTGGCGAGAAGTGGTCACTTCAGATAGATTTGGAAAGTGGAGAACTGTGGACAGAACTGATGTGTAATTAAACAGAAAGAGAGATATCAATGAAAACTCCAGAGTTTTTAGTCTGCACAACTGGAGTAACGGAACTGCTATTAAACGAGATGAAGAAACCTAGAAGAGCAGTTACTGGACTTGTTAAAGTTTGCAAAATTTATCAGACATCCAAGTGAAGATGCCAAGTAATCAGTCTGGATTACCTGGCAGGAGTTTGCAGGTTCAAAGAGAAGTCCAAGCTAAAGATACAAACTTATTAGTTAGCAGTCAGCAGTATATAGATGACATTTAAAGTTACAAGACCTAGAGGCAAATAAAATCCTGAGTGGGCTACACATAGATGAAAGTAAGTGTCAGATTCTGACGTAAAGCCCAAGGCCTGTACAGCTGAAGAGTGTCGACCCACTTGCCACCGCAGAGCCTGCCACATGATGCAGCTGACTGTCACTGGCCACTCACTGACAGGGTTTTGACAGGAGTCTGCAAGCAGCTGATCTATCATTGTCTCTGTACAGTGAAGCCTCTCTGCTAATGATCATCTATATCTGCAGTCACTCCCCAGTGCTAGCACCACCCCAGTTCCACCTCAGATCATCAGACATTAGACTAGTCTCCTAAGGAGCCCACAACCTAGACCCCTCACATGCAAAGTTCACAGCAGGGTTTATGCTTCTGTGAGAATCTAATGCCACCGCTGATCTGACATTCTTCTGGTCCATGGCCCAGGGGTTGGGGACCCCTGCTCTAAGCCTGTCAATGAAAATAATTCAGACTTGTGTAAATGATTTAATCCTTTTCACTCTTGTACTTGAATTAAAAAACCTGATGACCTGAATAATCTTTAAGGGATGGACAATGAACCCCTCTCCAATTATATCTTCCTTAAAATTCAGAGAAAAAAGTGGAACTAGGTTGTTTGCACTGTGACCCTGCAGTCACTTGGCCATCCACACAAGCACAGTTCTGCTGCTCTGAAAAGTCACTTGCCCAAAATGAAAATACTAAAAAGCGATCAAACTTTAAATTGCAAACATACCTACTGTATTTCCACTTCTGTGCCTTATAAAAAGTTTATATTGAAACTCTTTTCTAAAATGTTCACTGGCTGCCCATCACACAGAATTAAAATGCCCAAATGCCTCTACCTAAACGTGTTCCGTAGCCTGGTTCCACCCAACATTTTAAACATACTCTCGAAGCACACAGAGACAACTGTCAAAAACTTCCTTCCACATCTTGCCTCCAAGACTTCTCTCATGCTGCTGATCCCCTTTCAGACACATACTTGCAAACCAACAAAATCCCATCTAACCTTCACTAGCTCAAATACCAGACTTCTCAAAAAAAAAAAAAGTTTCTGATCCCTGCCGAGACGGAATTAATCTCTCTCCATCCTATACTCCTATATTATCTTGTACCTTTGCTACAGTATTTATCAGTGATAATAGACTAGCCTCTTACAAATTAAAGTGCCAAAGAAAACTGTCTTAGTGAGCTTTTCATACCCAGCATAGGTCCTTCCACTACCACAAGCTGATGTTAATTCTATCAAGGGACTAAATACAATGAAAAGTGAAAGCATTTAAACGGCCCTTTTCCTTGTTTTTCTAAAACCATACCGTAGATGAAATGTATACTCACGAGGATTAAAGCTACAAGGTCCAAGTCGAAGATGTGTAAATTGCTGGACCATTCAAGGAAAGGAAAACCAAACCAAGATGTCTCTCTATTCTTGAGACACACAAATGGATACTCCCCTCAAACTCTTATCTCTTTCTAAGGGGTTAAAAACAATCAAATCTTGGCAGTGGAATAGTATAAAAAGTGCCAAGTACAAGGAGGACAATGACTTCTTAGTGACTGGACTGTAACAATCATTTTTGTCTCTTTTGAAGTGAAAGGGAATTTAACCTCCAACATCAAAATGTCAGGCATCTCCAATTTCTCATCATGGTGGTAGCTAGAAAAGAATGCACAGAACATGACTGCTTCAGGGAAAGGTCAATTTCTTTTGTTTTCTATCTTTTTTACCAAGCAACCCCCTAACCTCCTCAAGGAAATGTGAAGACTCTAAGACAAATGCTAGTAGGCACAGGAAACAACCATTTTGCATATCTAAAGAGCAGGTACAGATAATGCGCTTCTTGCAAATTTCTACCGTGAGAAAAAAATAAAAGTATGATGCCTTCTAGCAAATTAATAAGATGATAAACCTTAAAAGCAGTGAAGAAACTTTCCCAAGCTAAAAAGCACCTCATTAAAAAAAAAAAAATGTATCATTCTACATGCTTTTAGAATATTCATTCTGAAAACAAAGTTAAATTAACTCCAGAATCTCATTATTTGTAGCCCATTCCTGTAAGGTGCCTAACACAATCCTTAAAACAGAAAAATCAGTAGCAAAATCAAAAAGCCACAGGAAGAAATTTTTTTCATGTCAAGGAATATCATAAATTGGCCCTATACTTCTGCATCCTTCATCATACACACTCATTTTACCAAAAGTATGTAGCACACCAAAATGGTATTTCCACAAGTGGCCGAGAAATAACAATTCTAGTTTGAATGGAAAAATAAGAAGTCGTATCAACAAAGATCAGAACTGGGCTCTAAACCGCAAACCAGGACAATGGAACGAAACTCAAATGGAAAGGAAGCAGAAAGCATAATTGCTCCTAAAAGAGTTTGAGAGTCTTAATCCTTAATTTACTACCTGCACACAAGATACTTGTCATGAGATCTTTTTCTTCTATATTAAAAGTAGTACTTTCCAATTAAAATTGCACCAAGTGTCAGAAACTCTGACATCAGTTGGCCTCAAGAGATATCAAATACAGCTGTTTGTTTTTAGTGACTGTATGACCTTTTATCTGAGAGGTTTTAATTCTGCTTATATGTATTCTCATAATAAAGTAAAGCCTGTTCAATTTTTCCCAAGTGCTAGCTTTGCTGATAAGAAGAGAAGAGAATAAAGGAAGAGAAGCAAAGGCAAGCAGACAGGCTGTCCAGGCATCCTGCAGAGCTGAGAGCACTCCAGAGGGGCCTCGGCCACGCCCACCCCCAGGGCAAGAAGGAAGGTGAAGCCCAGGGCTCCTCCAAGAGGAGGTGGCCAGTCACATTCCTCTCTCTGCCTCTCCCCAATCCCACTGGGGAAGCACTCAGAATGTGATGTGGACTCTTCCTCAGCTGGCACTAGGTGGGTACTAAAGAAAGATATACTCCATAAAAATCCATTTTACAAACCTGAGCCTACAACAGTGCATTAGGTTCCATAAATGGTGCATTACATTACAACAAATGTGCTTCACCATATGCTTCATGAACACCTCAACCTGTTTTGTTTAAGTTTTAAATGCATTTGCCTGCATTTAAATTTTAATACTGGGGAAACATTTTTCTGCAGGAATTTTATTTTTCAATCCTTATCCCTGGGCAGCTAATTTTAAAAGAATACAATCAAATTATATTACCTAGAAAAAAAAATCAACATTTTCTTTCCCGGGATGAGAGCTGGTGTTTGTTTATCTGAAAACAAGTAACTGACAGAACTGAAACTTAGTTACTGAAGTAAGGCTATATCTCAAGCGTTTCAATCTTCATGTCCCGTTTCTTTAAAAGGAAGGACAGAAGCAGTCAGTGTTTCTGTCTGCTGTGCATGTTTGTTTTGTTGACTTTCTCAACATACAGTAAATACCCACTGGTTTGCAGTAATGTGGAAAAGTTACCATATGATAAAAACTCCAAGAACAGAATATCACAATTCTTGAAACATCAACAGTAGAAATGTTAGTGAGAAAATGTTCCTTTTCCTTCTTTTCTCAACAACAAAATAAGTATGAAAAGAAAGGGAAAACATATTGTTGAAACTCACAGGAAGCATACACTTCTCTGGGAGCAACTGGAGGCTCAGAAGACAATAGTACCTGCTGTTCTGGCTGGAATCCAGTAACTAGAGAAAGAAATACCTGTTAATCTAAACAGAAATGTCTAGGGAAGTACGTCAGACAAAGATCAATATCATATGCTATCAATTATATGTGAAATCTTGAAACATGATACAAACGAACTTCTTTACGAGCAGATTCACAGACACAGAAAGTAAACTTACAGTTACAAGAGGATGCTGGGGCAGGTGCGGGGGGGGCAGCACGGAATACATTAGGAGTTTGGAAGTAACAGATACACACAACTATACACTAAAAAGATAAAAAACAGGGAGCTACTGTATAGAACAGGGAACTATATTCAATATCTTGTAATAATCTATAATGGGAAAGAATCTGAAAAAGAAAACATGTATATGTATAAAACAAAAGAAATGTCTTCAGAATACAACATAAAAATCAGTTAACACATGAAGCTGTGAATCTCACCACACACTACTGAAAATGTTAAGTCCAGGTATATTGCCCTTCAGACAGAAACGTGAACAATTTTGTAATTAACTTGTCTATACCTTCAGTTCAGTTCAATTCAGTCACTTAGTTGTATCCAACACTTTGCAACCCCATGGACTGCAGCACGCCAGGCTTCCCTGTCCATCACCAATTTCCAGAGCTTGCTCAAATTCATGTCCATGAGTCGGTGATGTCATCCAACCATCTCATCCTCTGTTGTTCTCTTCTTACCCTGCCCTCAATCTTTCCCAGCATCACGGTCTTTTCAAATGAGTCAGTTATTCAAATAAGGTGGCCAAAGTATTAGAACTTCAGCTTCAGCATCAGTCCTTCCAATAAATATTCATAATTGATTTCCCTTAGGATTGACTGGTGGATCTCCTTGCAGTCCAAGGGACTCTCAAGAGTCTTCTCCAACACCACAGTTCAAAAGCATCGATTCTTCAGTGCTCAGCTTTCTTTATGGACCAACTCTCACATCCATACATGACTACTGGAAAAACCATAGCTTTGACTAGACAGACCTTTGTCAGTAAAGTAATATATCTGCTTTTTAATAGGTTTGTCACAGCTTTTCTTCCAAGGAGCAAGCGTCTTTCAATTTCATGGCTGCAGTTACCATCTTCAGTGATTTTAGAGCCCAAGAAAATAAAGTCTCTCACTGTTTTCATTGTTTCCCCTGTTTCCATCTATCTGCCATGAAGTGATGGGACCAGATACCATGATCTTTCTTTTTTGAACGCTGAGTAAGCCAACTTTTTCATTCTCCTCCTTTACTTTCATCAAGAGGCTCTTTAGTTCCTCTTTGATTTCTGCCATAAGGGTGGTGTCATCTGGATATCTGACGTTATTGATAGTTCTTCTGGCAATCTTGATTCCAGCTTGTGCTTCATCCAGCCCGGCATTTCACATGATGTACTGTGCATAGAAGTTAAATAAGCAAGGTCAACATATACAGCCTTGATGTACTCCTTTCCCAGTTTGGAAGTAATTAGAACCAATTTGTTCCATGACCAGTTCTAACTGTTGTTTCTTGATCTGCATACAGATTTCTCAGGAGGCAGATAAGGTGGTCTGGGATTCCCATCTCTTTCAGAATTTTCCAGTTTGTTGTGATCCACACAGTCAAAGGCTTTAGCGTAGTCAGTAAAGCAGAAGTAGATGTTCTTCTGGAATTCTCTTGCTTTTTTAATGATCCAATGGATGTCAGCAATTTGATCTCTGGTTCTTCTCTGCCTTTTCTAAATCCAACTTGAACAGCTGGGTGTTCTCAGTTCACGTACTGTTGAAGCCAGGCTTGGAGAATTTTGAGCATTACTTTACTAGTGTGTGAGATGAGTATAATTGTGTGGCATTCTGAACATTCTTTGGCATTGCCTTTCTTTGGGATTAGGATGAAAGTGACTTTTTCCAGTCCTGTGGTCACTGTGGAGTTTTCCAAATGTGCTGGCATACTGATTTCAGCATTTTCACAGTGTCATCTTCTAGGCTTTGAAATAGTTCAGCTGGAATTTCATCACCTCCATTAGTTTTGTTTGCAGTGATACTTTCTAAGAACTACTTGACTTTGCACTCCAGGATGTCTGGTTCTAGGTGAGTGATCACATAATCACAGTTATCTGGGTCGTGAATATCTTTTCTGCATAGTTCTGTGTAATTTTACCACCTTTTCTTAATATCTTCTGCTTCTGTTAGGTCCATACCATTTCTGTCCTTTACTGTACCCATCTTTGCATGAAATGTTCCCTTGGTATCTCTAATTTTTTTAAGAGATCTCTATAGTCTTTCCCATTCTATTGCTTTCCTACTCTCTATTTCTTTGCACTGATCAGTTTCTGTACCTTATACTTACTTTATTTAACATGTGCTAAGCACCCTTCTTTTGATCCACTATGTTTGGCTGAGTTCCTTCTGCAGGACTGTGAGGGCTCCTGTAAGGAAGAACCGCCAGGAACACAAGCTCTGTGCAAACACTTTCTCATGTAACCTGCAGAACAACCCTATAGACAAACAGAAGCCCTACTATCCTGCTCCTGAGGTCAGGAGTTCCGCCTGAAAGAAGTGATAGCAACGTCAAGACTTGCAGTGAGGGTTCATTAGACAGGGAGGGAGCAGTACCATTCCCAGAAAGCAGCTGTAAAGCAGAACAGAATGGCAAGAATGGAAGAGCTGGAGTGCAGTGGAGGAGGAACAGGGCAGGCAGGTCACAGGACAGCCCCTTGCAGGCCCTTCCTTGGCTCTGCCTGCACCTTGAAAAAACCTGTTTTCAAAAGTCACCTTCCATCTACCTGTCTGACCCAGCTTCCAGGGAGAAACCTTAGAGATGGAATGACTGGCAACAAGTTTCAGAAATAGGTTCCTAACTTACTCACACACAGACATTTAAACTAGGAACCTAACCCAGAATTCCAGATGTCAGCAAGGGTGAGAACCTGAAGAAGAGTCCTATTACTAAGACCCAAGAGATGGTTGGGCTCCGCACTTCTCTCAGTGGAGAGTGTCTGGCCCCTGCCACCTCCATCCCTCGGCACTTAGGATCCACTACAGGGCCAGAGGCAGCCAGCTACATCCATAAATACAGGTTCACAAATACGCCTTTCAAATATCTCCAAAAAAGTTCCACAACCAGAAAAAAATTAAGATTCCAGATAAAATCAATTATTTTAGAGATCCCAGAGATTAGTCAAATCCCTCCCTTTTGCATGAAATATAAACATTTGTATAAAATGCTAACATTATTAAACAAACCTGATTTATCTAGCACATGTAGGAAGTGAAATACACCCTAAGAAAGGTGGGGATGAATTTCCACTATTTGACACTATTAATTTCATCAATTCCTAATGTACTTGTTTGCTTCCTTTATCAGGGTATGCAATACATCAAAATCACTAACTACCAGCTCACAGTTATCTCTAGAAATATTAGATACAGTTAAATGCACTCAGGGATTTTTCACATTTATATTTCTGCTTGAAACTGAAAACAAGTAATTTACCCAAAGCTTCAAATCTAGCAAGTGATATAACCACTGATTTACCAGTTTCTTCATTTCTGATATTTTCTTAAGCTACCATTCTTGTCTTTATACTTCCATTTTTAAAAGTACTTCACCAATATTTAGTTTTTAAATAAGTTAATATTTTAAAGTCTATTTTTAGATATAAAATACAATGAGGTAGTCTTTTTTAAAAGCAAACTTTAATTTTTTTAATTGCACATGTAATAATTGACTGCTTTGGAAACATAATAAAGAAAATTACAATACCACCCGGGAATTTCCTGGCAGTCCAGTGATTAGGACTTCATGCTTCTACTGCAGGGAATATGGGTGTGATCCCTGCTTAAGGAGATAAAATTCTGTATGCCCCACAGAGTGGCCCCCCAAAAATCAAACAAACAACAACAACAACAAAATGCCATCAAAGAGGATGATGTTAAAATGTAAATTCCCATAATTTACTTTAAAACATAAAAATATATCCTGATGTAACTTTCCCCCCATTTTCCCCCACAAATTAACACATACGTTTCCTCCAAATAATAAATATGTTTATACTGAGTGTTGGGGAGAGGGGGGCAGGCACTACCCCTTTGCACAGCAGCCAACAACACATAGGGACCAAATCTGTGAATAGGTCACAATAGATTTGGAGGAATTATAACCTCATTTCACAAAAGAAAGCACTTCAATTTGATGACATTTTAAGCTAAATGCTTCCTATACATAAAATGAGCATTTCTTTTAAGGACCAACTAATCTAGAAGGTATATAAACAAGATTATAAATATTCTTCCCTGCAAAGAGCCAACTCATTGGAAAAGACCCTGAGGCTGGAAAAGACTTAAGGCAGGAGGAGAAGGGGACAACAGAGGATGAGATGATTGGATGGCATCACAGACTCTGTGGACATGAGTTTGAGAAAGCTCCAGGAGATGGTGAAGGACAGGGAAACCTGCAGTCCATGAAGTTGCAAAGTGCTGGACATGACTTAGCAACTTAACAACAATATAAAGTTACATTGCTTTTATCATCTTCTCTTCCATATAAAATATATCCATTACAAATTCATAAGCAGTAAATATTTCCTTTGTCTCTATAGGTCAAATTGGGTGAAATACTACAAGGGAAATCCATTCATTTCAAAGGACTTCCAGGAAAAAAAAAAATTGTGGCAAGACATTGCCCTCTGCTGGTGAATGATACACACTGTCCACAACTCTTGGAGAACAAAAGGAAATACAGTATTATTTTTAAGCACCACTGTCCAAGATACAATTTACAGAATATACTAGTGAGTTTGGATTATATGGGAATGACAAATATACTCAAGGTATATGTCTTAGAAAAAGTCTATGCAATGTCGGGCTTTTTTACAACAACAAATACAGAATACTATCTGAAAATAGTCTCTGAGCAAATTCTACTTTCTTTCAACAATTGTTTAAATAATGTGTATCAATGTTGTTTATTTACATTTTTC
Source organism: Madoqua kirkii (assembly GCA_006408675.1). NCBI lineage: Eukaryota > Metazoa > Chordata > Mammalia > Artiodactyla > Bovidae > Madoqua > Madoqua kirkii. The sequence goes on from SJYC01056658.1 coordinate 23,551, forward strand.
AATCAATGAGAATATCATCTTAATCGGTAACTACAGGATAAAGTTTTGAACATTTTAAAATTACTAGGAGCATGCAGAGACACATATATTTATCACCTCCTGCTTCACAGTGAAATTTTGATTACAAGTTAAATATCCTGAAACACACAGATTTCAGAACATCTCTACTATGCACCTATGAGACACATTTAGACATTACTTTAAACATTATGGCTCTCCATATTCAGATGCCTCTGAAATCTGTAAGAAATAATTGTATTGGATATTTTGCAAACAGCACAAAATAATATATGAAAGCAATCTTGTTTGAAAAAGAGAGAGGGAAAAAAATCTCCAAAAACACAGAAGTAGAGCACATAAAAGATGAAGGTCCCTGACCATTCACACCTCAAATTCATTCCACAGGCCAAAGGCCCCAATAATTAACCATATGAATCCTCTCATTTCTTTTACAGCTTCATACTATACCAAGTACACATTAACTAGCTTTCTGCTTTTTACTTAATGATATATTTTGAAGTTCTTAGTCATACCACTACACACAGAGGTATTCCACTGCTTTTAGCTGGGGCATAACACAAATGCAGGGCACTTTTCATTTTTGCCAAACATGTAGAAGCAACCTTTTTTAAAAATCATTTGAGCCTACAACTGTACACAACTATCTACATGAAAACTTGGAATGCCAACCCTTTCCAGTGACTCAAGGAAAAATCTTTACAATCAAAAGGTGTACCAATTCAGAGGGAAAATGCACATCATTCTTTTGTGAATGACACTAAGTATTCATGGTTGGTTTTGTTTTGTTTTCTTTTGTTTTGTTTTACTATAAGTATTTGCCTTATACATATATCCTGAGGAAACCAAAACTGAAAAAGACACATATACTCCAATGTTCCTGCAGTACTATATACAAAAGCTAGGATATGAAGGCAACCAGATGTCCATTGACAGATGAATGGATAAAGAAGCTGTGGTATATATGTCTATGTATATGTATGTGTATGTGTGTGTGTGTATATATATATATATACATATAATGAAATACTACTCAGCCATAAAAAGGAATGTATTTGAGTCAGTTCCAATGAGGTGGATGAACCCAGACCCTATTATATACAGTGAATAAGT
>SJYC01056659.1:0-24480 GCA_006408675.1 Madoqua kirkii
CACAGAAAATGGCAGCTCCCCTTAAAGGGGGAGCAGGAGCCTACCACTCGATGACAAGATAAGGAAAGACACGTAGGAAGAAAGAACAGCATGTATGGAGGTATGAGATTATCTGACACGTTTGGGAACTGGCAACTAGCTTGGCCTGGTAGGGGAACAGATGCCCAGAAGAAAGCGTTACCAGGAACGAAAACACAAGCAAGAACAGAGAATTAAACAGTAGGCAAGAGCCAGGCTGTGAAGGGCGCCAGACACCAGGGAAAGGAGTCTGGACTGGACCCTGTAGATGGCAGGAAGCCAGAGAATTCAAGTAGGAGAGATATATAATCTGCTCTGTCTTCTGGAAGATTGACTCTGAGAAGGATGAGAAGGATGCATTAGGCAGGGATTGGAACTGGAAAGCTAATAATGAGCAGAAGGCTGGTGAGAAATAGCAGAGGTGCCTGAGGGCATCAGGAGTGGACAGCAAGGGGGAGAATTGATAGACAGATCAAAGGTACGCATAATACACATGACGGATTCCTATAAGCCAAATGACAGGAATGATCACCGGGCTGCAGGCTTTGGGACGACCACTCATTGCTATTACACTTGTAGGTTAAGATGTTCCCGGTTACTGCTGAGGTTACTTAGACTCCTTTGGAGGAGAGAACTGAAAAACTGAGCTTAGAGTCTGAAAACTGTCTCACCTTCTAGTGTCATGGGAACTGGAACTAATTACTCTCCAGTTAACTCTCTTCGTTTTTCATAGGGAGATACTCCTTGTAGACTCCTGCACCCCAACCCAGCATTTCCTACTAAAAAATTAGACGGTATCATTCTTTACATAGTCTCAGTAACAGGTGGAGCTTGGGTTAAAAATAGTGAAAAAAGAAGTCTAAGTCAAATGAGCATTGAATGAAAATGTACTTCTAAAGTGAAGGTATTCTGACAAGTTTTTTTTTTTTTAAATTTTACAACAGAGGAGAGGGCAAGATGACAATAGCTATGCAAACGTAGTAAGTTACTACTCATGTTATATAGCTCAGCTTTAACAAAAAACAGGGCTTTCTAGAATGTAAAGCAATGAATCACTTCAAAGCCTACAAAGACCGCTACTTTCGAAAAACACGTAGTCAAAGTTTAAGACACGTTATTAACTAGTTTCTACTCAGCACACAGCAGCAAAAGTGATCAGTCATTTCTCAAGTTACTTAATCAGGACTGTCTACTTTGAAGTAAAATTTCTTATATTTAATGCTAAGGGTCTGTGCTGAATGCTAATGGAGTAGAATAGAAATATTAATAGAATCTGGCCTGAACATCTATGAGTGCTTTGCAAGCCCCAACTCAGAAAGCCAATGATATATTTTATAATACAGTCAAGTCAGAACCATAATCAAGCCAGAAGCCATTTCTGAGTATGAAAAGAACTGCAAGGTTCAAATACCGCTTTTAACCTAAACTGGAGATCCATCAGCAGGCTGTAGGGCCATCTCAGTTCCTTCTTACAGAATAAAGCTTAGGTCAGTTCTCTGGTTAGCACAGGGGCATCTTGTCCAATGGTTACAATTGCCTTATCAATTAGACCTTCAAGCATGCTTCTAGGCTAAAAATAACTTGGATCAAAAGCCAGTAGGAAGCATATAGAAAACTGACTGAATGAAGGTGGAAAACAAGAAGGAAGTAATCTATGGAGTTTGGCGAGTGAGCAAGAAAGGTGAGAGACAGGAGAGGGCATGGGGTAAGGAACAGCTATTATCAAAAAAGCAATGGCCAAAGGTGCTGTAAAAGGGGCATTATAATTGTAGTTACCCACCTAAATACCTAGAAGATTTTATGTCTACTGTAAAAAACAAATAGACTCATGAAAAAATAAGTTATACATGCTCATTACTCACCATGAAGAAAATTTAGAAAAATAGAAAAAATCTTCTATACTCCCATTCTAACATCCAGAAATAACTAATGCTAATAATATTTTAGTATATTTCCTTCAAGTTTGTTTTCTCTGCTTAGTTTTTATATAGTTGAGATAATACATAATTTAATTAAAATTTGCAAATAAGCAACACAATCACATGGTTCAAAACCTAGAGTATAATATTCCATCAGTTTGGTTCCTTTCTCCCACCAACCAAAGAATATGATCTATTTTTAAAACTTTGCTTTCAGATTTTGTCTTTTGCAAAGTAGCTCTAATGAAGAGAAATGAAATGCAACCAGTGTATTACAGTCTTACTTTTCTGATTAGCTGCTTCATGTAAGTCACACATTGGATAAAGTTCTGACATTATTAAGCCAGCAGTGAGTGTTGAAATACCAAAACATGGTCTTCATGACAAACTAACAAGAAAGATTAGGGCAGCAGCATGGGCGTGGAGATGTAGCTGATAAAAAAGAAAAGAAAATGACACAGCTCTACAGCTAGCACAAAGCTGAGGATGTACAAAGAGAGAATGCTTGCCCCAAGGATCCTTCACCAAACACTCAACTGCAATTCCAGAGTTAAAGACCACAGACAGATAAGGAAGGCACTTTGGAGGGAAGGTTGAAGCAAGTTATTTTCTCCCCCCTAGGTAAGAAAATGGACTTTAATATATAAAATCAGGAGGTAATTATTGGAAGAAATAAAATCATTTTACGTTTACCCCTTGAGATTCGTAAAAAAATCAATTATCCTTTTTATGTTTTATTTAATATTTTTTCTTCATTAGATGTTTCCATTCCCACAAAAAATATATGCCCACTTATATGCAATAATGGAGAAGGCAATGGCACCCCACTGCAGTACTCTTGCCTGGAGAATCCCATGGACAGAGTAGCATGGTGGGCTGCAGTCCATGGGGTCGCTAAGAGTCTAACACGACTGAGGGACTTCACTTTCACTTTTCAATTTCATGCACTAGAGAAGGAAATGGCAACCCACTCCAGTGTTCTTGCCTGGAGAACCCCAGGGACAGAGGAGCCTGGTAGGAGGCCGTCTCTGGGGTCGCACAGAGTCGGACACGAATGAAGCGACTAAGCAGCAGCATATGCAATAAAGGGGAGCAGAGCGGGAGGTACAATTGTGGGGTATAAGATAGGCTCAAGGATATATTGTACAGCAAAGGGAATATAGCCAATATTTGGAAATAACTCTAAACCTTTAAAATTATATTCAAGAAGCTTTCTTTAAATAAAATATAGATGGTATGATATTTAATTTTATAGAAATACCTTAATCATTATTTAGTATTTTTCATTGTCAACTTTAACACCAGTAGAGAAAACGGTACAAAATAGAAATGTAAATTTCAAAAACATATTATCAGGAAAACACTTGAATGAGCATCATGGACATTAAGAAATATAAAATGTTTCTCCTTCCCCCACAAAACAATCAGTCTTCTAACTCTTATAATAATCCTTTCTTTGTGTTTTTATTATAGTTTAACCATATAATCATATATTTCCAAACACTGTTCTTTCTTTATACTTACAGAAATAGTACAATATATATTCTTTCATGACTGACTTCAACTGCTCAGTATTACTGATGAAATTCACATTAAAGGAAGTAGGTATAGTTTCTATTGCCATATAATATTTCATTTTATCAATATATACCCCAAGTTACTTATATATTTTACTGCTGAGGACATTTGGCTTGTTTCTAGTTTTGCTCTGTTAATAAACATTGTGGCTATGAGCATATTTATATATATCTCCTGATACACGTGTATACATATGTTTTTGTTCCATATATACCAAAGACTGTTTTGGAGAAGGCAATGGCAACCCACTCCAGTACTCCTGCCTGGCAAATCTCATGGACGGAGGAGCCTGGTAGGCTGCAGTCCATGGGGTCGCTAAGAGTCGGACACGGCTGAGTGACTTCACTTTCACTTTTCACTTTCACACACTGGAGAAGGAAATGGCGACCCACTCCAGTGTTCTTGCCTGGAGAATCCAAGGGATGGGGGAGCCTGGTGGGCTGCAGTCTATGAGGGAGTGCACAGAGTTGGACACGACTGAAGTGATTTAGCAGCAGTAGCAGCAGTACATAGGTTTACCTATTTCCAGCTTTTGTAGATTAGGTTAAACTATTTTTCAGTGTGATCATTCCACTTTAACACTTATAACAATAGTTGTATGTAAATTCCACTTATTTCATAACCTCATCAGTTCTTGTTCTTGGTCATTTGGTTAATCTTAGGTTTTCTAGTTTATGCGTAGAACTTTTATTTTGGTTTTAATTTGCATCTCTTAATTGCTAATGAAGTAAGAAACCCACCTTTTTCTCTGTTTATTGGGCATCTGTACGTACTCTTCAGTGAACTGTCTGTTCAGTGCTTTTGCCGACTTTCCTACTGATTGCCTTTTCTTTTTTAATCAAAGTTTTGATTATACGCTAGATGATGCAAGTTTTTTAAAATCTCCTCCCCTCTCAACAACAGCAATAATAAAGAAAGAAAATTCGAATACCTAGTCAGAACCAAAGACCAAGTGTACAGAGACAGGCATATGCTATTTGACTGTATGCATACTCACCCTGCTCAGAGTCTTCCAACAGAACCCCTCTTTTAACCAGCTCTTCTCTCGGTTTTCGCATAGATATTTTTCTCTCTAAAACTAACATTAAATTAGAAAACAGTACTCAGAAATGTGCGGACAAAAGTCAACACCTTAGGTAAAAGAATACAGTGGTTCAATTTCTATTCTTAGGAAAGAAAAGAATGCAAAACCAACCTTCAAATTTTAAAACTTAATTTCCTGTGCTATTGGGAAAGTATCATTTCCAAAAGGAACTATACAAGTTCAGCTTTACAGGCCCCCCTTTTTTTTCACTCCATGAGGCTTATGGAATCTTAGTTCCCTGACCAAGGATTGAATTCTGGCCTTTGGCAGTGAGGGAGAGGAATCCTAACCACTGGCTGCCAGGGAATGCCTTCCTTTTTTTAAGAATTATTTGTTTATTTGGCTGAGACAGGGCTCAGTTGCTCTGTGGCAAGTGGGATCTAATTCCCCAACCAGGGATGGAACCCCAGTCCTCTGCATTCCCTCCTTTTTTATGGAAATTTCAATAATGAGATATTTATGGATGAACTTTCTCTGGGAGGAAGTAGCCAGAATAGGAAAAAAGAAGCATCTTAGGGCTTCCATGGTGGTCCAGGGGTTAAGAATCTGTCTCCGGGAATGCAGGAAAAATGGGTTTGATTCCTGGTCTGGGAAGATCCCACACGCCACAAGGCAACTAAGTGGGTGTGCCACCGCTATTGAGACCAGGCTCTGGAGCCTCTGCTCCCCAACAGGAGAAGCCGCCACAGTGAGAAGCCTACGCCCCGCAACTAGAGAAAACCCACAAACACCAATGAAGACCCAGTGCAGCCAAAACGAAAAGCATCTTAGACTTGCTGTAGTTCAGGGGCTCCATTCACCACTCAACTGATAAACATTAATTCCATCAAAATGCCTAGTGAGTGACCACTTGGTTTTTAATTCTAAAAGATTCAATTTCCTCTTCAAATAGGGGGTTATAGAAAATTGGGAAGAGAATGAAAAAGTTAGGTACTTCCAATGGGAACTCTCTGACTCAGAACATATACACCAGTTTTACCATCTCACCTTCTGATGTCTCTTTGAATTTATCACTTTTTTTCTTCCGCCATTTCCAGGGCTTGAAGATCTTGCCAAAGCCCGAGAACTTGCTCTTCCTTTTGGTAGGAGGCGTCATGTCTCCTGCTTCCACGCAGTCCATGACCATGCCTAGGTCTGCACTGGGCTGACCTATTTCTTCTGTTGCATGAGAGGGAGAGAGGGAAGCGAACAGCCAGTTTATTATTTCAACATAATCTTGAAAATGTCCCTTCCCCTCTCTTCCTGTGGCAGTTGGAAAGGATCAGAGCAACGATGAATAATCATGCAGACAGACTCCTTGACATCACATGGACACCAGCATCAAAATCCATAACAGATAAATCACTAAGGGGAAAAAGAACCAAATAGAGCTGACACATCATTTTAGGACAAAAATTCAATGAGATGATCATAATCAGCTCAGATCTCTTAAAGGCACATGCACACACAAATGTGAATCTCTTCCTAATATTCATGAGATCTTGCCTCACTGTAGGCTTCTTGGCATGGGGGAAGGCCAGTTAACAATACTATCTCTTGTGTCACTGAAGCAGAGAATTCCACCATTGGTGAGTGAGTCATTTTCTCTGTTAAACACTGCCCTCTCCCTGCTCTCCTTTCTCAGGACATAAACAGTCAGGGAGGGGATAACACTTTCTTGTGTATGTTATCAGATTATTTTCTCCCTTTGCAAGAAAGACCTTAGGTCATTAGGGAGTACTGGAAGGGACTTGTGGGGTGGGGTAGGGGTGTTAGAGATGCTTCAAACCAAAGGAAAAATTTAAAGTAGAGATGAGAGTTCAGTTTGCTTATCATAAGATTGTTTTAGGGACAAAACTGATTCTAAGAAACACAACTGACATGATAAATGTGCAGGACTGAAATGAAAGGCCATGAGTCCCTCATAATGATCGCACATGCAGGGTTTAGTGAGTGAGCTTTAGTGGCAGAGAAAGAAGCAGCCAAGACTGGGCCAAGAATAATAATAATAATAAAAAGCAGGAAGGCAACAACAAAAAAAAAGCAGGAAGGCAACACAATACAACTTTGCACTCCACCTACTGTCCCAGGGCTCTTTGGAGAAGTCTAGAGGAGAAGAAAAAAAAGAGTCATGTGGAATAACAATCCTGGAATTCAAGTGGGGCCTTGACTTTGTAGAAACACATCAAGGGCCACATACTATATAGTCACATGTAATAAGTTAACATATTTATTGTAAATAACCTCACATTTGAAGCAAATAATGCATTTGGAGGTGAGGAGAAACAAAGGAGCATAATATAGGCACTAAAAAAACCTCTTAATAGATATTTTTTCACAAGAGAAAAAACACAATCAACCAGCATTAATTTTTTTTTTTTAAAGAAACATATGCCAATTCAATCTTTTTTCAGTTGGTAGGTGTTGAGTCTAGGGAAGTCTGTTGATAAAGGTCAGATTTACACAATCGTAATTAGAATGATTGCAGTGACAGCTACTGATACATTATTTTGCCTAAAATGACAAGGGCAAAACAGGGGCCCAGTTCCTGAAGTGCAAGAGATGAAAAGGACACCACTGATGTCTTTACTTGAGGGCATCCTGGGTCTCGACTATTCTAATTCTTTACATGAAACGCAATGGAATATAACACTGGATCATATTTTTTCAAGGCTGGTTGCTCCTGTCCTGGGACAGACCACCAAGAGTAGCACTAGTGTGAACACGTGGTACTGCTTTTAAGAGTGAGTGCTTTAACTAAGACAGTATTCTACCAATTATGGAATGTCAGTGAGACCTGAAGACACTGCAGAGCATCCATTGTATACTATTTAACATATGTTTATGATAACACTTTCAGGAATGGAGCTAAGTAAAATAAGTTGTTCTTTCTCAAATATTAGCCTTCCTTACTGAGGCAGGGATAGATTGAAACTTGAAATCTCTTGCTAACCCACCCAATGACTGAACTTCACTCAGTTCCAAAAGACACACAGGAAAATGCCTGTTTGGTTAAAAATAATAGAGAAGATAATATAAAAAAACCAAAAACCAAGCCAAGACAAACAAAAAACCCTCAAACTAACAATGCGAAAGTAAAAATTCTAAGTGCTATGTGATGCTTTTACAAAGAAAAATAGCCAAAAAACTTAATAGAAATCTTAGGCAGTAACAAAATCACAGAAAGTTGTCTGTAAAGTCTTAAAATGAAAATACATCCAATGTAGCCTGCTTCCACTGTCTTTTTGATACCTTACCACCTTCTTGGCAAATAGATGGGGAAAAATGGAAACTGGCAGATTTTATTTTCTTGAGCTCCAAAAATCACTGCAGATGGTGACTGCAATCATAAAATGAAAAGATGCTTACTCCTTGGAAGAAAGCTATGACAAACCTTAACAGCATATTAAAAAGCAGAGACATCACTTTGTGACAAAGGTCAGTATAGCCAAAGCTATGGTTTTCCAGAAGTCATATATGGGTGTGACAGTTGGACCATAAAGAAGGTTGAGCACCAAATAATTGATGCTTTTGAACTGTGGTGCTGGAAAGACTCTTGAGAGTCCCTTGGACAGCAAGGAGATCCAACCAGTGCATCCTAAAGGAAATCAACCCTGAATATTATTAGAAGGACTGATGCTGAAACTCCAGTACTTTGAACACCTGATGTGAAGAATCAGCGCATTGGAAAAGATCCTGATGCTGGGAAAGATTGTACGCAGGAAGAGAAGGAGGTGACAGAGGATGAGATGGTGGGATGGCATCACTGACTCAATGGCCAGGAGTTTGAGAAAACTCTAGGAGATAAAGGACAGAGAAGCCCGGCGTGCTGCAGTCCACGGGGTGACAGAGTCGGACACAACAACTGGACAACAAGAAATCACCTTCTACAAGCAGGACTTAGTTTATTTGTTTTAGTTCTTCATTATATTGAACAACATGTATCCTCTTTTTCTTATACATTCAAAACAACAAAATCATGATATCCTTTCAAACATATTTATGCCTGCTAACATATTAGTTCAAAATAAGTTCCGTTTATATTAAGTCACAGTGTATCTGGAAAATACTAACAGCTTATGATAAAAAGGAATGCATCTGCCATCCAGTCACTGAATACAAAAAGCAAAGACAGCAGTTTTTTCTTTGATGCTTTATGCAAATGTGCTTAATCTTCACATCCATAAAACTTTTAGAAGCCGGTATGCCTCTTGCATCATGCAGTGAGCCTCAGCCACACCCAGTCCTAACCCAGTTATTCTTATCCTCAATTCATTCATATTCTCACATTCTCCTTTCCATATTTTCACATTCTCCCTTCTTTCCTCCTCACTGTCATGACAAACAGATCATTATTTCCGTGACTCCCAAGCTATTCAAATACTTGGAATCAGTTCAGTTGCCTTTTCAAAACATAGAATCTGCAGGAGGTGGGCCCTACAAATCTGTTTTCAAAAAATTTCCCAGGTGATTCTTATGATCAGTCAGGTTGCTAAATTTAAATCCAGATACTATCTGGAAAGCTTTTGCATGTGAAGAGAGTCAGAGGCAGACATTATCTGCACGTAACCTAATTCTTTGTTGAAGAAAAATAAACCAGAAAATCATGGCACTATTCCAGAGTTTCCGACTCAGGTAAATTACTCCTACAGAAGAACTGGGAGGATCTTCCCTGTGAGTTTCCTGGACTCAGATAGAATTTAAATTATAAATAAAAAGTTTACATTAATTTTTCCCCTAGATTTTAAAGAGAATTAGTCATTATTAGTCAATTAGTAATTTTTTAAAGAGACTAGCCACTAATTTTTTTTTTTCCCTTTTTCTTCTCTAGATTTATAACATACTATGTTCCATGTGTACTTGGGAATATAGGGTATCAGTTAGTGACTGTAGTGGTCTATATAAGCCAGTTATGTCAGGTTGGTTTATCATGTTATACAAATCATTAATAAATATTCCTTTTGATATGTTGTCAGCTTGTTCTATCAGTTACTGAGAGAGGTATGTTGTTATTTATACCTATGAAAGTGGATCTGTCTCTTTACTTCTATTAATTCTTGCTTTATATACTTTAAAGCTGTATCTTTCTGTTGAATTGACCGTTTTATCATTATGAAATTCTCTAAACTGCTCTAATAACATCCTTGCTTTGTTTTTCTCTCTAGTTTAAAACTATTGTCTTTTAGAATGTTCAGTCCATTTATACCTAATGCTTTTACACACAGCTGGCAGTTAGAGGTCTACCATTTTGCTGTTTATTTTCCATTTGTCTCATTTGTTCTGTGCATCCTTGACTTGTAGTCTACACTTAAGTTAGTACTTTCACAACATATAAAACAAGACAGGAACTTTACATTTCAACTCCATTATTCGTGTTGTTATATTTTACTTATACATACATATAGCAATAAACCACAGAACACATTATTGTGGTTTTAACAAATACTATTCTTTTGTATTTCCTGCATACTTGCTTTTTCAGATATTCTTCATTTCTTCCTGCAATTCTCCACTTCCAAGTAGAATAATTTTATTCTATTTATTTTGAAGGATTTTTTCACTGGGTATAGTAGTTTCAGTTGGGGACTGAGTTTTTTAATTTATTTCAGGACTTTATACATGTAATTTCATTGGTTCCCCCCACCCCCCACCCCCGCCTCAACTGGACTGCTTTTTGTTATATGTTTCATTCTTTGGACACTTTCTATCAAAATATATAAAAGGTACAAATAGTAAAGCTAGGTATCTTACTAGAGCTTCCTTATAAACTAATTTGAGCTTCCCAGGTGGCTCAGTGTTAAAGAATCCTGTTAATGCAGGAGATGCAGGGGACTTTGGTTTGATACTTGGGTTGGGAAGATCCCCTGGAGGAGGAAATGGCAACCCACTCCAGTATTGCTGCTGGGATAATCTCATAGACAGAGGAGGCTGGTGGGCTACAGTCCAGAGGGTTGCAAGGAATCCAGACACAACTGAGAGACTTAGCACATAAACTAATTTGCCACCCACTTACAATGACTTCAAATTTCAGCAGGTACTTTATCAGTCCTTCGTTCATTTCTGTTAGAAGTCATTACTTTGGCAGCATTATTACAATAGCCAGGACATGGAAGCAACCAGGACATGGAAGCAACCTAGATGTCCATCAACAGATGAATGGATAAAGAAAAATAAGAATGGATAAAAAAAAACAAATATAGTATATTAATGTGTATATATGGAATCTAGAAAAATGGTACTGATGAAACTATCTGCAGGGAAGGAATTAAGATGCACGTAGAGAACAGACTTGTGGACAGAGGAGAAGGTGGGACGAACTGAGAAGGTCGCACTGACACATATATACTATCGTATGTAAAACAGATGGCTGGGGGGAAGTTGCTATATGACACAGGGAAACCAGCCCATGCTCTGTGATGACCTAGAGAGGTGGGATGGTTAGAAGAGTGGGTGGTTCAAGAGGTTCAATCAAAACTAATGACTTGCGTTAGTTTTATGGCAAAAAAGAGTCAGCAAAGAGTCGGACACGACTGAGGGATTTCACTTTCCGCTTTCCTTTCCCTTTATGGCAAAAACCAACACAACATTGTAAAGCAATTTTCCTCCAATTAAAAAAAATTTTTAAAATAAACTTATTCATTTGTACTTAAATTGGATATAGCAATCAATTTTTATGATTTAGATCATTATAGTACACTATTTTTACACTGGATTGTAGATTTTTCTTTCTTATTTATGAATTACATCCTGTGTTAGTGGAGTCTTTCTTCACTGACTGTTGTGCATCTTATTTCTTTACATCTTGTTTCAGGACTTTCCTGGCAATCCAGTAGCTAAGACTCTGTGCTTCCAAGGAAGGGGACGTGGGTTTGAACCCTAGTAGGGGAACTAAGATCCCACGTGCTGGAAAAAAAAGATTCTGCTTCAAGCTGAAACAGACTCTTCATGTTGCTGATAAGATATGTGGGAGAGAGGACTCTGAAGTCACGCTCTTAGGCATTTCTAGAGGAGACTAGTTTGAGAGTGCTCTAGAAACTCAACTTTTAGCCATTATTCAAAAGTAACACCTATAACTGATTAAAATGAAGTGTTGATAAAGTTATTCCCATGTACCCTTTGCCTGCTGAAAGAAATAAATTCTGAATCAAGGGAGTGTTCTCATGCATGAAAGATTTCAGAAAAAGAAGAAAGAAAGGCAGATTAATCATTCTTAATGAAAAGGGAAAGGGGTAAATCATCTCTTTTCCCTCAAAATCAACTATGCTGACACCAGAGGGAATTCACAAAAATTTCATCCCATCAAATGTCCTACATATGAAGAGTAGGATCTTTAAGTAATTAAATGGTAGTAAGAGGTAGAAGGCAATGACACCTCACTCCAGTACTCTTGCCTGGAGAATCCCAGGGATGGGAGAGCCTGGTGGGCTGCCGTCTATGGGGCTGCACAGAGTTGGACACGACTGAAGTGACTTAGCAGCAGCAGCAAGAGGTAGCCAGTCAAGCCTTCCCTACTTACATTCAAGAATATTCCCAAGAAGGGAAGGTAGCTGACTGAAAGTAGACTTATAATAACATTGTTTGGAAAGACCTACTCAGCCATCTGCCTAAATCCAACTTTGAAGAGTATGAAACAGGTATTAACCTCCCATTATCAAACTCCATTTGGGCATATATTCTTCTTTAAAAAACAAAAACTAACAAAGTATTATTTAGAACTAGAGGGGCCAGGATCAAAAAGCTTAAGTTCTCATTAACATTCACACAAAAATCTAGTAGACTCAGCTTTGGAAGATGGAAGCTGCCTAAAGATATTATTTTGGACAGTGTTATTTAGAGTGGTATATAATTGTGAATATCTTAATGTATAACAATGGGTATATAAATAAACTTTAAATTTTATATAAAATAATATATAATTATTAAAACTAGGTTTCTAGAGTAATTAATAATTCAAGGTTAAAAATGGTATTTACATTTACATTATTTACATATTACATTATCTAAACTATACTACACATTAAAAAGGAGAATGGATGGAACTAGTCTAAAATGTAAACATAATTTGATGATAGGATTATGGGATATTTGCTTTTCTCCTTTCTAGCTTCTTATATTTTGTGTGTGTGTGTTTTTCCTTTACAGTGAACATGCATAGCTTTTATAACTGGAACAAAAACAAATGCACTTTGAAAGTGGGAGCCCAGGACAGTTAATAAAGTCCAGCATATACATAAATACACAATGGAAAACAACTCTTCCTAAACATTGAAAGTGAAGTTGTTCAGTCGTGTCTGACACTTTGCGACCCCATGGACTGTAGCCTACCAGGCTCCTCTGTCCATGGGATTTTCCAGGCAACAGTACTGGAGTGGATTGCCATTTCCTTCTCCAGGGGATCTTCCCGACCCAGGGATCAAACCAAGGTCTCCTGCATTGTAGACAGACGCTTTACTGTCTGAGCCACCAGGGAAGTCCTAAAAAGGTTTATATTTCTGTGTTATTGATGTTATGCTACATCAATCATGTTAATAAAATTTTCATTAATTCACTTCAATTAAAAACCAACTGTCTACAGAAAACTAGGTTCCTATAAAAATGAATTATTTCCCACATAAAAATTACAGTCCAAAGTATTAAGCAAATTAAACTACTCAAGGCTATTTTGTTTGGTATTTGGAATAGTGATACATGAAGCTAGAGAACAAAGTTAATGGTAATCTAAATTCACCAGGTGTAAGCGTTTCAGCTGTGGAATGAAATGTTTTAAACTATGCACAAATCCTTGATGGGGTGGCTGATTAGATCTAATTGAAGCTAATAATCTCATAGCATTTTTGAATCCATTAAAACTGTTCAGGTTTCTTACTATTAATTTTTGTCTGACATGAAGAAAATTCAATTGCACCACTTAGAAAACTGCAAAAGAGAGAAAGAAAAACTGATGGATGAATAAATGATATAACAAAAAGTATATTTCAGATGTCTAGAAACCATTTAAAAAAATTTTAATGATACAATTACACCTCAAAAATTGTTTCTGTACTTCTAAATAAAGGACTTAGAGCATGAGTTTGAAACCACTCATAAGCAAATTTGCACATCAACCAAACATTTGTTCTCAGCAACTCTGATTTTACAACCATCTCCCTCCTATTGTCAATTTCACAGAAGAAATACAGGAGTCACATTCTGGTATCTCACTGTTTAAATTAATTACGGAACTTAAAATGTATTTATGGTCTCATTCTGTTTTCCATGAGAGCCAAAAGAGGGTGGTTTCCCTTGTTTCCCTTTGTTTGCCAGAAAACAGGGTGTAGAACGCTGCTTATAGTTTTATGGTTGTGTGTTCCAAAGAAGTCACATAACTGCAGGCCACTAGGAAAGCTGTGGAGGTCCTGGTGCTTTCTAGAGCGGGTGGAGGTCAGGAGTGCAAGATACCTAACAAATTACAGTCTGGAGTTTGAAGCTTCAGCAGTGTCTTGAAACTGTGCCCCAGTGTTTAAACTACTTACTTCCTCCTTCAAGTTGTAGTACCTCACATTTCATCGACTTCTTTTTGTAAATTTAACTAATTAAATTATGCACTCTTTTCGGCTGTGCTAGGTCTTTGTCGCTGCGTGCCGGCTTTCTCTAGGTGAGTGGGGCTACTCTCTAGCTGCTGTACATGTGGGCTTTTTCACTGCGGTGGCTTCTCCTGTTGTGGAGCACAAGCTCTCGGTGCATGAGCTTCAGGAGCCGCAGCCCACGGGCTCAGCAGTTGAGGCTCGAGGGCCCTAGAGTGTGCAGGCCTCAGTCGCTGCGGCGCACAGGCTTAGCTGCTCTATAGCACGGGGGATCCTCTCGGATCAGGGATTGAATCTGTGTCCCCTACACTGCAAAGCGGATTCTTAACCACTGGGCCACGAGGGACGTCCTAGACTTATTTCTTATGTATTATGTAGTTCTAGCAGTTTGCTTTCCAACCCTCAGTTTTTTCCGGGTTGGTATTTAACTCTATGTTTTTAGTTCAGGCTCAGTTGATCCAGGTGAATTTCTGAGGTGATTTTTAAATAAATGTATAGCATTATTAAAAAATTACTTAGTACTTTTCATCTTCGCATAAAGTATTTATTGACTAGTTGCTGTGGATACATATTATACCTACATTACTCACTAGAGATAAAGGATAAAACAGGGTTAAACAGTAAGCCTAGTTCATTTTAGAATCTGATTTACAACCAATTCTTGGTCATCCAAGTTGGAAGCCAAGTTAAGGCACAGGCAACTGAAGTTGACAGATAACTTAGTTTTCAAGACAGTCTTCTTTATTCACTAGGTTTAGTAATAAGCAACAAACTTACTGGGACTGTCTTAGTTCAAGCTCAACTCAAACCTTTTTGAGTTTTTAAAAATGTATAGAATTTAAAGTGTATAAAATTCTCCTTTCACCCATAAAGCTTTTAATAATCAATTATTGTCCAAAACTAAAAATACATAGCTTTGTGCAATGAGATACACACACTCCATTATCAAGAGGCACCAATTATCTTTTTAAGTTCAAGAAATACAGCATAATGATCTGACTTACATATATACATAATGATCTGATTTACATATATAGTGACCAATTACTTTTATAATCTCATGATTCTGTTTAATTTCCTTTTATGCCCATCTAACAGCATTTTAACAGCATTAGAACTCTGTAAATGGAGAACACTAATTTATGGTACTTACACTATTGTACTTGCTTTTGCCTTCGAAAAGAGGATTATCACTGGATTTAAAAAACTGTTTTAGAAAACTGCAATAAAATTACAGAAGGCGAAACTTGCCACTAATGAACAAAGCAGGCTTTGTCTGCAACAGGTCCATAACTTCCCTTGGAAATACTGTAGAGTTCTGACCTTTGGGAAATAGAACTGGGAAAGTACTCAAGAAGACAGCTCTCTTCTGTACCTTTCTCTGTACCTGCAGGCAAATTAGGTCTGAGATTCCAACTCTCGGAAAACAGTTCTTTGACCATAATAGCACCAAGAAATTAAGGTGCTTTACTCTGGCAAATTGGATGTGTATAATTTTTTGATAAAAGTTGCAAGTTGAAAGTTTTTATAGTGAGGTGCAAGATAATATATTCTCTCATGGAAAAAAACTTTAAACCTCTCAAAATTAACCAGTAAGCAGAAAGAAGGAATACATTATTGTGACAATGGGCCATTCAGAAAATAATTTTTGATTGGTATTCTACATTCAATAACAACAGAAAATCCTTTAAGGAGTTCATGACAGACCCCTACACTTTCTCCTGATTCTTGCACCACATGAAGAAAGTAATCCTGTTCCTTCTTTCTCAGAAGCATTTATTTTTAGGTTTAAATAGGTAGGAGAGATGTCTGATAATTCTGATGACCAAGCAGCGCCAAGTGTTCTTTCAAATCTCATGAAGTAGTTTATTTTTAAGTAGTCCATCTATTATTCATTTCTATGTTAATACTGTTATATAACTATTTAAAATTTGTCCATCCACCAATCCCCTGACATTGCTTCCAAATAACATACTATTTCTAAAGCACCTTTCCCCAAACCACTACTACTTTCATGTCTAAGAACCCACAACAACAAATTTAAGAGCAAAATGAATCAAATACTGATGGAAAGGAATGAAGGGAAAATATAACAATACAATATCTTTTGATGCAGCATATCCTTATGTATCAATAACCTCAAATATGCAGACGACACCACCCTTATGGCAGAAAGTGAAGAGGAACTCAAAAGCCTCTTGAAAGTGAAAGTGGAGAGTGAAAAAGTTGGCTTAAAGCTCAACATTCAGAAAATGAAGATCATGGCATCTGGTCCCATCACTTTATGGGAAATAGATGGGGAAACAGTGGAAACATTGTCAGACTTTATTTTGGGGGGCTCCAAAATCACTGCAGATGGTGACTGCAGCCATGAAATTAAAAGACGCTTACTCCTTGGAAGAAAAGTTATGACCAACCTAGAATTTATGGGAAATAGATGGGGAAACAGTGGAAACAGTGTCAGACTTTATTTTGGGGGGCTCCAAAATCACTGCAGATGGTGACTGCAGCCATGAAATTAAAAGACGCTCACTCCTTGGAAGAAAAGTTATGACTAACCTAGATAGTATATTCAAAAGCAGAGACATTACTTTGCCGACTAAGGTCTGTCTAGTCAAGGCTATGGTTTTTCCAGTGGTTGTGTACGGATGTGAGAGTGGGACTGTGAAGAAGGCTGAGTGCCGAAGAATTGATGCTTTTGAACTGTGGTGTTGGAGAAGACTCTTGAGAGTCCCTTGGACTGCAAGGAGATCCAACCAGTCCATTCTGAAGGAGATCAACCCTGGGATTTCTTTGGAAGGACTGATGCTAAAGCTGAAACTCCAGTACTTTGGCCACCTCATGCGAAGAGTTGACTCATTGGAAAAGTCTCTGATGCTGGGAGGGATTGGGGGCAGGAGGAGAAGGGGACGGCCAAGGATGAGATGACTGGATGCCATCACCGACTTGATGGACGTTGAGTCTGAGTGAACTCCGGGAGATGGTGATGAACAGGGAGGCCTGGCATGCTGCGAATCATAGGGTCGCAAAGAGTCGGACACGACTAAGCGACTGGACTGAACTGAACTGAATGCATACATATGGAATCTATAAAGATGATACTGATGAAACTGTAGCACAGCAATGGAGACACAGAGAAAGAGAACAGACTTATGGACAAGGGCTGTGGAAAGGAAGGCGAGGGTGAACTGAATGGAGAGAGTAGTGTGGAAGCATATACATTATCATATGTAAAACAGATAGCCAATGGATATTTACTGTATTTCTCAGGGAACTCAAATTGGGCTCTGTAAAACCTAGAAGGGTGAGAAAGGGTATTAGGTTGGAGGGAGGGGACATATATATACCTGTGGCTACTTTATGTTGATGTATGGCAGAAATCAAACCAATACTGTAAAGCAATCATCAATCAATGAAAAATAAATAAATATAATTATTTTGAAAAATATTCAGGCTTCTCTAGTGGCTCAGATGATAAAGAATCCACCTGCAATATGGGAGACCTGGATTCAACCCTGGGTTGGATCCCTGGAGGAAGGCATGGCAACCCACTCCAGTACTCTTGCCTGGAGAATCCCCATGGACAGAGAAGCCTAATAGGCTACAATCCATGGGATCACAAAGAGTCGGACACAACTGGGCAACCAAGCCCGGAACTTAGAACTATCAAAATCTCATAAAAATAATGAGCCTAAGAATAACATTCTTTTATAACCATATAGCATCCCAATCATCTTTCTTCATTATATGCCTTCATTTTACACCAAAGCTAAAATCCCCAACTGAAAACACAAATAACTCTATAAATAGCATCTTTCCTTGACGTTCAAACTTCCTTATCTTTATTCAGTAATCCATACAACTCCAGTCATTAGTTCTGCTCTCCAACTTACATCATACAAATGGCATAAAATAGGCTAGCTTTTGCCTCCTTTCACTTAGCTATAAATTTACTTTGAAGGTTTATTAGTGAGTAGACAGTCACAAATACCCAAGCTGACATCAGGCTACTCCTATTAAATTTACAGAAACACTATATAGGGTTTGTAAAAACCACACATCTAGAGACTGGAACTGATCTTTAACAAGTTTTCCCCTCTTGCAAACTGCCCAGTTCCAAAGAGTTTATCATCCTCTGTTAACTGTATAGCTTAGAGAATGCATGAACATTTATAGTTGTGTTTTGACTACACTCAATACCCATTTCCTTCTATGTCCTATTTCTGATTCCCCAAACAGTAATTTCCTCACTGTTCGCTTTCCCAGCTTTTATCTCAAGTCAAGACCATTGTTTGGACTGGGTTTGGTTTCATAGTCACTAAATCTGGGAACAGCAGGCAGAGAAACACCTTCAGACATGATAACATGTCCTGTTTTGCAAAGATGAATCCAATAAAAAGCATCAATTTAAGTGTAGTAGGCCCAGGGAACAGAGATAAACAGGACACAATTAAAGGAATACAGCTGCCCCAAGAAAGATACAGTCTCATGGGAGAGAAGGGATACTAAGCTGAACTTTGAAGGATGCTAGTTTCTTTCTGAAGCTTTCTCAAGACATCTTTTAGTTCAGTTCCTTTACATACATGTAATCAATAACATATAGAATGTAAACCTGTTTAGGGAACAGCACAATAAAGTAAAACTGAAGCATAAGAGGGTAAACAGTGGGCAAAAGAACAGGTCAAGAATCTGGAAACAGTAAAGGCCTCTTTGTTCAACTGCCTGGACAGAGGCACCAGGGGCAAGACATCCTTATCCCCTGACATAAGGCAGATATGACGTCAGTTCAGTTCAGTTCAGTCGCTCAGTCATGTCCAGCTCTTTGCGATCCCATGAATTGCAGCATGCCAGGCTTCCCTGTCCATCACTAACTCCCAGAGTTCACTCAAACTCATCCCATCTAAAACCTCTGAGACTCCCACAAAGTGTGACTCTCAGTCTCATTTCCCTGAAGTCACTAGCAGTTTAAGTCTCAATGAAAAGGACATCTACAGTTTCCTGCAGAACAGTGGGAATGAGGAAGGTTACATCTGTTTCATGGTCAGTATCTGGAAGAAAGGCAGGCCAGTGTATAGTGGCAGCTAAGAAGAAAAAAAGGACACAGGCTCAATCTTCAGTCACAGGCAAACACGGACTCCTGTAAAAACACACACACACACACACACAAAAAATACTCCAGTACAATTTAAAAGCCAACAAACTGGGAATAACATTTGGAGACAATAAAGCCAAAGGTTCTTGTCCTTAATTTATAATAATAGTCATAATAATATTTTCAGAAAATATAAGCAATTAAAATTACTCAAATTCTTTGGTAATTTTTAAAATGGAAATAAAAATAAGATTATACTTCTTCTTTAAAAAAGGAAAATTATTTTAATAACAACTTCAGTATTGGCAAAAAATCATTTTTGTGTTACTTGAGTGAATACAAATTCTGGAAACAATCTGACACCATGTATACAAATACTATTCGATTCAATAATTTCCCTTCTAAACTCATGTCTTGAGAAAAAAGGAAGTTGAACAGCAGTTCATGCATAAAGCTCTTTACTACAGTATAATCTATAATATTGCAACTTGTAAATAACCCAACGTTACAACAACAGGCAAACAGTTAAATTAGGGTACATTCATATGATTAAATGCTCAGCTATTTTAAACTGTATTTTTGAGAATTCTGAAATGGTATGAGAAAATATTTACAAATTATAAAGATACAGGCAAAATGTAAAATTATATATCTGATAATACTCCATTTTTAAAAAAATATTCTTATATGCATGAAAAAAGCTTAGCTTAGGGCAGTGGGTCCAAGATCTCATCAAATCAACTCTGTCTGCACCCACAGTTCAAGATAACTAGAACACAGGTCTGGTGCCTCCTCCCAAAAGTCCATCACAGGTCATTCCATAACAAGTAACTAACAGATGTTGAATTAAACTGAATGCCAGTCTCTTAATAAATTTGGTGGACAACGATTCTGTTTCAGACACAAATGCATTGAAACCGAATGGCCAGATCCACTGTTACACTGGGATTTTTGTCCACAGATCCTATTGAGTGACAGACAACAAGCAGCTGGGAGGTGGACACACAACATCACTGAAGACAACTCCTCCCACAGTGATACCTGTTTGGCTTTATCTTGTGGAATTTCCTTAAATAAGAAATACTATTTACTTCAAACCTTAATAATCATAAAGTCTAAAGGAGGCATTTCATGCAATGATGGGCACAATAAAGGACAGAAATGGTATGAACCTAACAGAAGCAGAAGAGATTAAGAAGAGGTGGCAGGAATACACAGAAGAACTGTACAAAAAAGGTCTTAATAACCCAGATAACCACAATGGTGTAGTCATTCATCTAGAGCTAAAATCTTGGAGTGTGAAGTCAAGTCAGCCTTAGGAAGCATCACTACAAGCAAAGCTAGTGGAAGTGACAGAATTCAAGCTAAGCTATTTCAAATCCTAAAAGATAATACTGTTAAAGTGCTGCATTCAGTATGTTAGCAAATTTGGAAAACCCATCACTGGCCATGAGACTGGAAAAGGTCAGTTTCCATTCCAATCTCAAAGAAGGACAATGCCAAAGAGTGTTCAGACTACTGTACAACTGCGCTCATTTCACATGCTTCCAAGGTAATGCTCTAAATGCTTCAAGCTAGGCTTCAACGATACATGAGCCAAGAACTTCCAGATGTATAAGCTTTGGGATTTAGAAAAGACAGAGGAATCAAAGATCAAATTGCCACCATCCGTTGGATCACAGAAAAAGCAAGGAAATTCCAGAGAAACATCTACTTCTGCTGCATTGACAATGCTAAAGCCTTTCACTGTGTGGATCACAACAAACTGTGGAAAATTCTCACAGAGATGGGAATACCAGACCACTTTACCTGCCTACTGAGAAACCTGCATGCAGGTCAAGAAGCAACAGTTCAAACCAGATATGGAACAACAGACTGGTCCAAATTGGGAGAGTAAAGTGTCAAAGCTGTATACTGTCTCCCTGCTTATTTAACTCAAATGCAGAGTACATCATGCGAAATGCTGGGCTGGATAAAACTCAAGCTGGAATCAAGACTGCCGGGAGAAGTATCAATAACCTCAGATATGCAGATGGACACCACCCTAATGGCAGTAAGTGAAGAAGAACTAAAGATCCTCTTGATGAAGATGAAAGAGGACAGTGAAAAACTTGATTAAAATCCAATATTCAAGAAATGAAAATCATGGCATCTGGTCTATTCATGGCAGTAGATGGGAAACAAAGAAAACAGTGACAGACTTTATTTTCTTGGGCTCCAAAACCACTGTGGATGGTTACTGAAGCCATGAAATTGAAAGGACCCTTGCTCCATGGAAGAAAAGCTATGACAAACCTAGACAGTGTTATTAAAAAACAGAAACATCACTTTGTCCATAAAAGGCCATATAGTCAAAGCTATGGTCTTTCCAGTAGTCACATATGGATGTGACAGTTGGGACTATAAAGAAAGCCAAGTGCCGAAGAATTGATGCTTTTGAACTGTGGTGTTGGAGAAGACTCTTTAGAGTCCCTTGGACAGCAAGGAGATCCAACCAGTCCATCCTAAAGGAAATCAATCCTGAATGTTCACTGGAAGGACTGATGTTGAAGCTGAAACTCCAATACTTTTGTCACCTGATGTGAGGAACTGACTCATTTGAAAAGACCCTGATGCTGGGAAAGATTGAAGGCAAGAGGAGAAGGGGACAACAGAGGATGAGATAGTTGGATGGCATCACCAATTCAACAGACATGAGTTTGAGTAAACTCCAGGAGTTAGTGATGGACAGGAGGCCTGGCATGCTGCAGTCCATGGGGTCACAAAGAGCTGGACACAACTGAGCAACTGAACTGAAGTCAACTGATGGTTTTTCCAGTAGTAACGTATGGATATGAGAGCTGGACCACAGAGAAGCCTGAGTGCCAAAGAAGTGATGCTTTTCAAACTGTGGTGTTGGAGAAGACTCTTGAGAGTCCCTTGGACTGCAAGGAGATCAAACCAGTCAATCCTAAAGGAAATCAACCCTCACTATTCATTGGAAGGACTAATGCTGAAGCTCTAAGACTTTGGCCACCTGATGCGAATAGTTGACTCATTGGAAAAGACTCTGATGCTGAGAAAGATTGAGAGCAGGAGGAGAAGGGGGCAACAGAGGTGGAGATGGTTAGATGGCATCATCAACTCAATGGTCATGGCTTGAACAAACTCTTGGAGGTAAGGGAAGGACAGGGAAGCCTAGCATACTGTAGCCCATCGGCTCGCAAAGAGTTGGACACAACTGAGTGACTGAACAACAACAAGATTTATAAAGTCTGATTCAATCAATCCACTATTATGTTAATCATTTCCAAAAGGTAAGACAGGGGTAGAAGGGATGTTCACATAATGTAATCAACCCAAATTTCATTTTACCAATCTAAAAAATATTTAACTATACATATGCCTATTGAAATTCTAGGTTTTATAAACTATCCGACCTCAAAATGTTTCTTCTAAAACACAGTGAATTCCATCACCCCAATTTTCCTGGTAAGTAGCTACATCAGTTATTCAGTGACTGAGGATGAACTTCAGATTCCCCACTGCACAACTCAAAGAGCAGATCCTTCTAGAAATACAGACCTGAGTTTCCAATTCCCTGTCTCCATGCTCACTTAGGCTGCTCTAACAGGTACTGCTGCTGCTGCTGCTGCTAAGTCGCTTCAGTCGTGTCCAACTCTGTGCGACCCCATAGACGGCAGCCCACCAGGCTCCCGTCCCTGGGATTCTCCAGGCAAGAAAAATGGACTGGGTTGCCATTTCCTTCTCCAATGCAGGAAAGTGAAAAGTGAAAGTAAAGTTGCTCAGTCATGTCCAACTCTTAGCAACCTCATGGACTGCAGCCTACCAGGCTCCTCCATCCATGGGATTTTCCAGGCGAGAGTACATGAGTGGGGTGCCATTGCCTTCTCCATCTACCAAGTGAGATCACCAATAAGAACAAACAGTAAAGTGCTAACAGGACCTGTAAAGGAATCTGTGCTCAGCACCAACACTTCTCAGTCCAGCCCCAATTGGCCAAGGACATCATAGACTGACTTGACTTTGCCGCAGACACCATCCCTTGCAATAGCAAAAGCAAATACATCTGTGTAGTAACTGAGGGAAAAGGTACCATGAATTGACCATAAGGCTTCTACACTACAGAAATGCATTTTAAGACACACTGCTCTAGTGTAAACCTGTGCATAAATCTGAGATCAGCAGTTTGTCTATTAAGAGGTCTTAGTCATGCTTATTCAAACTAAATGTTTTAGGATCTAGGATCCAGCTGTAATTTGGAAGGTCCTGAGTGTAAATAGTATCAACATTCAAAAAACTTCTCTAAAATTTTCTCTAATCAAATGTGAAATACTAAAGCATGAAGCTACACTTTCCAAAAATTATGACCATGTACCTAAATGGATCCTGGAGAAGGAAATGGCAATCCACTCCAGGACTATTGTCTGGAAAATCCCATGGACAGAGGAGCCTGGTAGGCTATAGTCTATGGGGTTGCAAAGAGTCGGACACGACTGAGCGACTTTGCAACCTAAATGGATGTGGTTTTAGAGACATAATCTAGACACTTCAGAAATTAAACATTTACCATCAAATCACTTTCTAGAACCAATGAGGAAGAAAACATGTAACAGAGAAGAGTTTCACACAGAGGTTGAGCAGGGTTCAGAACACCACTTTCCTGGTAAATCCTTCATCTATGCCTTCAATCCCCTGCAAAGACAGCCTCCAATTTGTTTCTTTACTGGCAGAGTAATGCTGTTTTTATTCTTTTTCAACTCTTACTCTAGCATCCTCCTCAAATAGAAAAGTTTGCAAGTTAACTTTTTAAACATAGATGGTATATGCTCTTTGGTTGTTTGATTTTAAGAATGACATAAAATTAAGGGATATTTTAAGCACCATCTGCTCTCTTGAAACAACGGGCAATAATTTCCTGATTGTCTTACTTCATGTACGTGTTTTAAATCTAGAGTATCCTTTATGATTACTGCAGTTGGCATTTTCTTATTTTATGTAGCCCTTCTTGCCTATATCTGTACTGAGCAACCAGGCTGGGTTTTATCCCCTCTTTGTGCCATTCCTATTTCAATTTCCCATTATCACAAAACTGTTGACAAAAGTCATTCTGTTACTTTTTTCTGTCATGTCTTCCAAATTCACTGGGCTAATCCTTTATGAGGACAGAGAAATGCAATTCTAAAGGAACTTATTAAAATTTATTTAACCAATCCAATCCTTCAAATATGAGGACACGGTTAGAAA
>SJYC01056660.1:0-34431 GCA_006408675.1 Madoqua kirkii
ATAACATCTGGAGACAATAAAGCCAAAGGTTCTTGTCCTTAATTTATAATAATAGTCATAATAATATTTTCAGAAAATATAAGCAATTAAAATTACTCAAATTCTTTGGTAATTTTTAAAATGGAAATAAAAATAAGATTATACTTCTTCTTTAAAAAAGGAAAATTATTTTAATAACAACTTCAGTATTGGCAAAAAATCATTTTTGTGTTACTTGAGTGAATACAAATTCTGGAAACAATCTGACACCATGTATACAAATACTATTCGATTCAATAATTTCCCTTCTAAACTCATGTCTTGAGAAAAAAGGAAGTTGAACAGCAGTTCATGCATAAAGCTCTTTACTACAGTATAATCTATAATATTGCAACTTGTAAATAACCCAACGTTACAACAACAGGCAAACAGTTAAATTAGGGTACATTCATATGATTAAATGCTCAGCTATTTTAAACTGTATTTTTGAGAATTCTGAAATGGTATGAGAAAATATTTACAAATTATAAAGATACAGGCAAAATGTAAAATTATATATCTGATAATACTCCATTTTTAAAAAAATATTCTTATATGCATGAAAAAAGCTTAGCTTAGGGCAGTGGGTCCAAGATCTCATCAAATCAACTCTGTCTGCACCCACAGTTCAAGATAACTAGAACACAGGTCTGGTGCCTCCTCCCAAAAGTGCATCACAGGTCATTCCATAACAAGTAACTAACAGATGTTGAATTAAACTGAATGCCAGTCTCTTAATAAATTTGGTGGACAACGATTCTGTTTCAGACACAAATGCATTGAAACCGAATGGCCAGATCCACTGTTACACTGGGATTTTTGTCCACAGATCCTATTGAGTGACAGACAACAAGCAGCTGGGAGGTGGACACACAACATCACTGAAGACAACTCCTCCCACAGTGATACCTGTTTGGCTTTATCTTGTGGAATTTCCTTAAATAAAAATACTATTTACTTCAAACCTTAATAATCATAAAGTCTAAAGGAGGCATTTCATGCAATGATGGGCACAATAAAGGACAGAAATGGTATGAACCTAACAGAAGCAGAAGAGATTAAGAAGAGGTGGCAGGAATACACAGAAGAACTGTACAAAAAAGGTCTTAATAACCCAGATAACCACAATGGTGTAGTCATTCATCTAGAGCTAAAATCTTGGAGTGTGAAGTCAAGTCAGCCTTAGGAAGCATCACTACAAGCAAAGCTAGTGGAAGTGACAGAATTCAAGCTAAGCTATTTCAAATCCTAAAAGATAATACTGTTAAAGTGCTGCATTCAGTATGTTAGCAAATTTGGAAAACCCATCACTGGCCATGAGACTGGAAAAGGTCAGTTTCCATTCCAATCTCAAAGAAGGACAATGCCAAAGAGTGTTCAGACTACTGTACAACTGCGCTCATTTCACATGCTTCCAAGGTAATGCTCTAAATGCTTCAAGCTAGGCTTCAACGATACATGAGCCAAGAACTTCCAGATGTATAAGCTTTGGGATTTAGAAAAGACAGAGGAATCAAAGATCAAATTGCCACCATCCGTTGGATCACAGAAAAAGCAAGGAAATTCCAGAGAAACATCTACTTCTGCTGCATTGACAATGCTAAAGCCTTTCACTGTGTGGATCACAACAAACTGTGGAAAATTCTCACAGAGATGGGAATACCAGACCACTTTACCTGCCTACTGAGAAACCTGCATGCAGGTCAAGAAGCAACAGTTCAAACCAGATATGGAACAACAGACTGGTCCAAATTGGGAGAGTAAAGTGTCAAAGCTGTATACTGTCTCCCTGCTTATTTAACTCAAATGCAGAGTACATCATGCGAAATGCTGGGCTGGATAAAACTCAAGCTGGAATCAAGACTGCCGGGAGAAGTATCAATAACCTCAGATATGCAGATGGACACCACCCTAATGGCAGTAAGTGAAGAAGAACTAAAGATCCTCTTGATGAAGATGAAAGAGGACAGTGAAAAACTTGATTAAAATCCAATATTCAAGAAATGAAAATCATGGCATCTGGTCTATTCATGGCAGTAGATGGGAAACAAAGAAAACAGTGACAGACTTTATTTCTTGGGCTCCAAAACCACTGTGGATGGTTACTGAAGCCATGAAATTGAAAGGACCCTTGCTCCATGGAAGAAAAGCTATGACAAACCTAGACAGTGTTATTAAAAAACAGAAACATCACTTTGTCCATAAAAGGCCATATAGTCAAAGCTATGGTCTTTCCAGTAGTCACATATGGATGTGACAGTTGGGACTATAAAGAAAGCCAAGTGCCGAAGAATTGATGCTTTTGAACTGTGGTGTTGGAGAAGACTCTTTAGAGTCCCTTGGACAGCAAGGAGATCCAACCAGTCCATCCTAAAGGAAATCAATCCTGAATGTTCACTGGAAGGACTGATGTTGAAGCTGAAACTCCAATACTTTTGTCACCTGATGTGAGGAACTGACTCATTTGAAAAGACCCTGATGCTGGGAAAGATTGAAGGCAAGAGGAGAAGGGGACAACAGAGGATGAGATAGTTGGATGGCATCACCAATTCAACAGACATGAGTTTGAGTAAACTCCAGGAGTTAGTGATGGACAGGAGGCCTGGCATGCTGCAGTCCATGGGGTCACAAAGAGCTGGACACAACTGAGCAACTGAACTGAAGTCAACTGATGGTTTTTCCAGTAGTAACGTATGGATATGAGAGCTGGACCACAGAGAAGCCTGAGTGCCAAAGAAGTGATGCTTTTCAAACTGTGGTGTTGGAGAAGACTCTTGAGAGTCCCTTGGACTGCAAGGAGATCAAACCAGTCAATCCTAAAGGAAATCAACCCTCACTATTCATTGGAAGGACTAATGCTGAAGCTCTAAGACTTTGGCCACCTGATGCGAATAGTTGACTCATTGGAAAAGACTCTGATGCTGAGAAAGATTGAGAGCAGGAGGAGAAGGGGGCAACAGAGGTGGAGATGGTTAGATGGCATCATCAACTCAATGGTCATGGCTTGAACAAACTCTTGGAGGTAAGGGAAGGACAGGGAAGCCTAGCATACTGTAGCCCATCGGCTCGCAAAGAGTTGGACACAACTGAGTGACTGAACAACAACAAGATTTATAAAGTCTGATTCAATCAATCCACTATTATGTTAATCATTTCCAAAAGGTAAGACAGGGGTAGAAGGGATGTTCACATAATGTAATCAACCCAAATTTCATTTTACCAATCTAAAAAATATTTAACTATACATATGCCTATTGAAATTCTAGGTTTTATAAACTATCCGACCTCAAAATGTTTCTTCTAAAACACAGTGAATTCCATCACCCCAATTTTCCTGGTAAGTAGCTACATCAGTTATTCAGTGACTGAGGATGAACTTCAGATTCCCCACTGCACAACTCAAAGAGCAGATCCTTCTAGAAATACAGACCTGAGTTTCCAATTCCCTGTCTCCATGCTCACTTAGGCTGCTCTAACAGGTACTGCTGCTGCTGCTGCTGCTAAGTCGCTTCAGTCGTGTCCAACTCTGTGCGACCCCATAGACGGCAGCCCACCAGGCTCCCGTCCCTGGGATTCTCCAGGCAAGAAAAATGGACTGGGTTGCCATTTCCTTCTCCAATGCAGGAAAGTGAAAAGTGAAAGTAAAGTTGCTCAGTCATGTCCAACTCTTAGCAACCTCATGGACTGCAGCCTACCAGGCTCCTCCATCCATGGGATTTTCCAGGCGAGAGTACATGAGTGGGGTGCCATTGCCTTCTCCATCTACCAAGTGAGATCACCAATAAGAACAAACAGTAAAGTGCTAACAGGACCTGTAAAGGAATCTGTGCTCAGCACCAACACTTCTCAGTCCAGCCCCAATTGGCCAAGGACATCATAGACTGACTTGACTTTGCCGCAGACACCATCCCTTGCAATAGCAAAAGCAAATACATCTGTGTAGTAACTGAGGGAAAAGGTACCATGAATTGACCATAAGGCTTCTACACTACAGAAATGCATTTTAAGACACACTGCTCTAGTGTAAACCTGTGCATAAATCTGAGATCAGCAGTTTGTCTATTAAGAGGTCTTAGTCATGCTTATTCAAACTAAATGTTTTAGGATCTAGGATCCAGCTGTAATTTGGAAGGTCCTGAGTGTAAATAGTATCAACATTCAAAAAACTTCTCTAAAATTTTCTCTAATCAAATGTGAAATACTAAAGCATGAAGCTACACTTTCCAAAAATTATGACCATGTACCTAAATGGATCCTGGAGAAGGAAATGGCAATCCACTCCAGGACTATTGCCTGGAAAATCCCATGGACAGAGGAGCCTGGTAGGCTATAGTCTATGGGGTTGCAAAGAGTCGGACACGACTGAGCGACTTTGCAACCTAAATGGATGTGGTTTTAGAGACATAATCTAGACACTTCAGAAATTAAACATTTACCATCAAATCACTTTCTAGAACCAATGAGGAAGAAAACATGTAACAGAGAAGAGTTTCACACAGAGGTTGAGCAGGGTTCAGAACACCACTTTCCTGGTAAATCCTTCATCTATGCCTTCAATCCCCTGCAAAGACAGCCTCCAATTTGTTTCTTTACTGGCAGAGTAATGCTGTTTTTATTCTTTTTCAACTCTTACTCTAGCATCCTCCTCAAATAGAAAAGTTTGCAAGTTAACTTTTTAAACATAGATGGTATATGCTCTTTGGTTGTTTGATTTTAAGAATGACATAAAATTAAGGGATATTTTAAGCACCATCTGCTCTCTTGAAACAACGGGCAATAATTTCCTGATTGTCTTACTTCATGTACGTGTTTTAAATCTAGAGTATCCTTTATGATTACTGCAGTTGGCATTTTCTTATTTTATGTAGCCCTTCTTGCCTATATCTGTACTGAGCAACCAGGCTGGGTTTTATCCCCTCTTTGTGCCATTCCTATTTCAATTTCCCATTATCACAAAACTGTTGACAAAAGTCATTCTGTTACTTTTTTCTGTCATGTCTTCCAAATTCACTGGGCTAATCCTTTATGAGGACAGAGAAATGCAATTCTAAAGGAACTTATTAAAATTTATTTAACCAATCCAATCCTTCAAATATGAGGACACGGTTAGAAATGCTGTCATTCAGTAAAACAGAAACTTCGATGGCATTATCTTCCAGTATCAACTATGGTGGAATAAGCTGAGATGCTGGTGCACGCAGGGCCTGTCAACAAAGACAGGACTGGAAACGTGCGAGTGCACTAGGTCCACCTAGCCATCTGCTCAGTGTGGGGGGAAGAGAAACACAGCAGTGAACTAAGGTGTTTGTTTTCTAAGTCCTAATTGTTAACAAGATCTGTGCAATGAACTCATACGTACTACTGTGGTTCTATGGAGACCCTCAGAAAAAATCCATGGCAACCACCTGTCATACTCCACTGGGATAAGAGAGATGTTTCTAGTAAAAATCTACACTCTAAAAATGTTTTACTTACCATAAATGAAAGATGCATTAAAAGGAAAGATGTTTAAAAAAAACAGACACTGAAAAACAATGTGAACAATATTAACTCTGTGTAGATTTTTTTAAAAGATATAGACATATGCTAATAGTTTTTAAAGTATATATAAGGAGTTGTTAAAAAAGGTTTTACCTTTAAGGAAAGGACTGAAAAGGGTGCCATTACATATTTTTCTGTGCTTTAATTTTTTTAGCCATGGACATATATTAATTTTTAATACATTTCAACAAGGGGTAACATACTCAAGAGCCATTGTGATTTCCTTTCAAATAATTTTCTGTGAAAGGACTTTAATACATGGGGACATCATAATTTTCTCAATGATTTCTCCATCATTGGACATATTAGTTATAATTCAATTTTTGCTGATAAATCTAGTACTGCAACAATCACCTCAGTAAGTGTACTTTTATTTTTGTAAACGTACTTTTTCCAATTATTTCTTAGGAGTGTAGGAAATGGCTAAAAGGGCTTAAAGACGTTAAAGGTTACTGATACACACCACCTACCTGCTTTTCAGGATGCATATCACAATCATACCACAGCCAGCAGAAAAGCAGAGTGCTCACTGTAACAAGTACATTCTCATCAGTAATAAGAATTGTCCTTTGGTCTTTACTAATATGATAAGAAAAAGAAATCTTTCACTATTACTTGGAATACTACTGAAGTCTGAACGATTTTTCAATTTTCAAAGAAACAGGTTCTCACACTATTTCAACAATCATCAGAATCGTCCAATTTTATGTTAATTAATGCTTAAAATTAAAGGACAGAATATACACTCCTGAGAATTGAGAATACAAGAAACACTGAAAATTATTTTTAGGCCATAAAAAATATGTTTATGAAAATTTAGAATACTGCTGGAAAAAAACCTATTCTTTTATCTTAATTCAAGTATGTAGGAAGTATGTAAAAGTCACATGTGAACTGGAGTCAAACTTAGCATAGGAATCTACAACATTCATGATGGTTTTCTTTGCAAGGATTTATAACACATGGTCTTTCAAATTCAACACAGAGCCCGAGAGCCACAGTATGTCTGTGAACACATAAGCAGCAGCTCCTTCAAATTCTTCCTCCCAGCAATCTGGCCTACAGAACCCCAAATACTATCAGTTGATGTCACTTCTTTTCAGATGCCCTCAGTTTGGCAGAAAGTGAAAGTGAATGGGTGTGAGAATTCGGTGGTAATATATAAAGCAGTCCATCTGCCCGGCCTGCTGTGAGCACGTCTGCTGCAAACACTACCCCCACAGCCACTGCTGCTGAGCACCTCGGGCCTGACTCCACCAGGCTTCCCCACACAGTGTCAAGGAGTTCCCTGACTTAGAAATGGCCCACGAGGAATGGCTTTCAAAACGTGCTCAGTGAGAGAGGCACGCTGTCTGACCTCTGTGGCCCCCATCCTGGTAAGGCACCAGTTAAAGCCTTCTCTACAGGTAGGCAACTATGGCTAGAGGCAGGTTATCCGAGCACCCCCCAGAAAACCAGAATTATAATACAGGCCTATGTGACTGGGTTGGTTTTTTGCTTGCGTGCACCCAAATTAGCCACCAAAACACTTTCAGCAAGGAAAGAAATACTCTGGAAATGGAGCAATAAACACTTGTATTTCTGACAAAGTTATGAAAAATAAAACACTGGCCTTTCTCTAGGCTTTGAACTTGAACAGAATACTTCTGATCTCTAATCTGGTCTCTGTGTCCAAAGCATGGGCTTTAAACTAGGTCTGGTTCCCTTATGATCATAGGCTGGTGACCTCAGTGCTTCCTTGTCCTCTTCTAGAGAGACAAGCCTCCTGTTACTCTCTGAGGGCAAGCTGGAGTTTTCCTCTATGGTTCCACTAACCATACCCTCCTTCTATGTGGCCAAGATGGGCCCACTAATCTGATCCATCATCGATGGAAAAGGAAGTGGGAGTTCTCTTAGACCTGCTAGGCCCACATCTGAGCAAAGGTCAGTTCCCCAAACTGGAATTCTGAAAGAAAGATGCCAACCTACCCCACCACACATCTCTCCCGTCCCCACCCCAACTGTGCCAGACTCCTTAAGATTTAACTTCAGTTATTCTTCAGCAAAACTCTGAAGAAGCTATAATCTCCATTTTACATATGGGGAAAAGGTATTTTTAACATTCGGTTCAGTGGCTCAGTTGTGTCCAACTCTTTGCGACCCCATAGACCACAGCATGCCAGGCCTCCCTGTCCATCACCAACTTCCAGAGTTTACGCAAACTCATGTCCATCGAGTCAGTGATGCCATCCAACCATTTCATCCTCTGTCTTCCTCAAGGAGGTCAATTAAGTACTTGCTCCAATCACAGTTAGTAAAAGGAAAAAGAAGAATTCAAGTCAGAGCCTGCCCAACCCTTGAACTTATCCGCCTTTACCGCTGCACAACAATGCTTCCCTAGTACATGACGAAAATGAAGCTCAGCAGAATGGCATGCAACCTGAAAGGGACTCAAGACAGTCTGTCATTCTCTGGAGCATCAACCACCTGCATCACCCTGTGTCATCCCTTGAGTGACCCAAATACCAAGCAGATCATGGAATCTCAGTAACTACTTGAGCTTTATTTCTCACGAACCATCTTGAAGGGAAATGCAAGATATAATTAATTTTATAAGACTAACTTTGATATTACAAATGGAACATTAAGCATGCTAATTTTTCATCCTTAATGTTTTTCTAGCCTTTTCCAAAAAGACTACAAAATAACAGCAATAATGGTAAAAATACATACATACAATCCTTGTCCCCTATTTAACATAAATACTTATTTACGATTACAAAAAAGATACTCCCCAAGATCAGCATTTCTTCATATGTTTAATGACATTACAACATGAAGTTGAAACTTCCCTTACTCAACTACTTACCATTTGTCATACTCAAGTGTGATAAAAATCAAAATATCAAAGAATAAGGGAGATGAAAGGCAATCATAAAAACTACACTCAGCATTATAAGCAAGAGGCATACAAATATTGACACTGTTCTCACTTAAGGACAGCACTTGGAAAAATGCAAACGGATCAATACAAATGAAAAACAAAAATAATGGACAGAATTAGCTGTGAGCACTAACTTTCACAAACAGTGCCACAAAGAATCAATCAGTGCTCTAAGCTATCACGTTGGAAATCATCCCTCCGGAGTATCTGGACAGTTCAGAAGACACTTTGCTTTTACCTTTTTTGTTTTAAAAAGAGGCAAAATATATATATATATATATATTACTAGGCACAGTTTGTAGGGAATAAAAGCAGAGTAAATTTTAAATACTAGGCATGGCTGAAAGAGGGAGAGAACCAAGCACTGGACTTCTTTATTGTATCGGATGTTTTCAGGATCTGCCAAACAGGGACACCCTTCCTCTTCAAATTGGCTAACACTCTGATTCTTATAATTGCCAAAATGTAGAATTATTAAAACAGTAATAGAGATTAAGGGTTTCTTAATCTTAAGAGATAAAGGGTTTCTTCACCCATTCTTTATTACTTTTGATATTCAAACATCAACACCCTATTCAGCTGTTACCTTCACTACTTTCAACCTTCTGCTTGAGGAGGGGTCCTGGCATGAGAGAGCTCCAGGGCTACAGACCTCATGAGAATTTTCGGGCTATAACTCTGACAAGCAGTTCCGAAGAGAGGTGTGTTCACACTTCCTTTCATTTGGCTCAGAGCAGAGGGAGGACAGACTACGGATCCACAGATTTAAGTCTAATTATAGCCACTGACCTCAGAGAAACTCCATTAAAGCTTTCTTTTGATTCAAAGAGGTCATATCAAATGATCACACTAGCAAGATTCCCACAACAAACTTCAAACTGGGCATATACACATGTTGCCTTTGTTCTGTCAGCAAAGAATGTGTATCTTGAAGGAAAGGGAACAGTAACCTTGGTTGGCATGCCTTATTTAAGAAGTCTGAAAATTCACACTTAGCTCTTTCACTGAGAAAGAAAAAGTACTATGTGGCTGGCACCTATATAATCCACCACATCCAATGAAATGAGTCCAGAAGGGTACAGGGTACTATGGGGCCAACCTTCTGCATCCAATCTCAGCCTCACCATCCTCATTTTATGTATCATCCCAACTCCTTGGTTTGAGAAAGGGGGCTAGCAGAGGACAGTGCATGCTGAGTCGCTTCAGTTGTGTTTGACTCTTTATGACTGCGTGGATTGTAGCCTGCCAGGCTCCTCTCTGTCCACAGTATTTTCGCAGGAAGCACCTGCACTAGGTTGCCATGTCCTCCTCCAGGGGATTTTCCCAACCTAGGGATTGAACCCATGTCTCCTGTATCTCTTGCATTGCAAGTGGATTATTTTACCACTGAGCCCAGTAGAGGACAGAAGATATCCAATCATCTCTGAACCAGCACAGATGGCAAGAAGTTACATATACAAAGTGCCCTACATCTGGTCTGTCACACTGTGAACAATCAACATCCAATCCTACTACTATCAAACAATATGAAAGTAGAATGATTTAAAAACTAATTTTTCTCAGTACAATGAATATGTTATTCAAAATGTCAACTTACTTTTTAAGGTACGGAGTTAACTAAAGCCTCAAAAACATATATTACTTTGATTTCAAGTTAGTGATTAGACACCAGTATCATAAACTATATACCTGCTGCTGCTGCTAAGTTGCTTCAGTCGTGTCCAAGTCTTCGCGACCCCATGAACTGCAGCCTGCCAGGCTACTCCATCCATGGGATTTTCCAGGCAAGAGTACTAGAGCGGGTTGCCATTGCCTTCTCTGAAATTATTTACCTAGTTCCACTCAAATCCCATAATCCAGCAAATTTATTAATAAATTAGCACTAAATGAAATCAGGCTCCCCATTCCTGAGGACTCAAACCCCAAATGTCTCTCCTGCAGACACAATCTATATTAATCACTTGGCTTTCCTGCTATGCTACTTGACATCTCAGATTTTCTGAATCCAACAATACTTTATTAGAATAAAATGGGGACATAATGTGAACCTAATCCTAATCTCTTCTAAATACATAAATACAAACTCCACAGTTTGAGTGCAAACTCCTAGGGACATGACTTCATATGCTTCTTTTTCTCTATATGGTATTTTTCTCTTCTTCCCTTTATGCTCTTGTTTAAAAAAAAAAAGCAGAGGACACCACTGATCAGCACTGCTGTATTGTACCACCAGGACCCAAGTAACAGAAGCCAAGTGAAGGTAAAAAGATAAAATGAAGAACATGAAACCACTTAACTCTCGAAGTTATATTTTATGTGTCATACCAGACACTAAAATTAGAGTGCCGAGAACTGTTAAATGAGCAATGGTCAACAGTCTACATTTACTTTACGTCACAAGCTCCAAGAACAGAGAAATGTCACTGTACTAGTATTCTGTGATCTAAGGCATATTAAAATATAACCTAGAGACTCTGTTAAAATGGTTCCTGATTGTTTTAACAAAGACCACCCCAAATTAAAGAATTTTTTGGATGAATGCTACCTAATTTAGGAAAAAAACAAACTTAATTTTAGAAAATGACTGAAGTATAAAAAAAGATAAACTCATATCATGGTTCTTATATGCAAGATAATTTAACAGTTGAAATTCCTTTCAGATTAAAAAGAAATCAATTTCAACATTCTACCACCTCTTTTTAAACTTTTTCAAAAGTCTGAGGATTCAAATGTCAGAATGCTTTCAAGTTAGATAGTGAAGTAACTCTCTTGGAGTTCATAAGAGAACATTCTCAGCTTTGCAGTGCAATTTTTCAACTTTCTAGCATATCATGTTAACAGATTATCACTTAAAGTAAAATTAATGCAAAATAAGAGATATCATTCTGGAGTCACCAACTATTACCTTTCCTTCCAAGTAGATACCGTTATTTACTGTGCTGTTGATAAGTCTCTCACACTGCACATACTGTCATAAATACCCTGCTTCTGATGGTGTAGCCTAGATATGACTGTCCCCCAGACAATGATTCTTTTTAACTCAAGAAAATCAGTACAGTAAATAACTTTTCTTCCCTTAGAGACAATCACAGTGCTGGAGGCTGCTGCAACACAGAAACAAAATATCCTCACAAATGTCTCCAAACAGTCAAGCTGAAAATCTAAGCCAAAGTTTCATTTAACAGCCTGTCAGTTTTTTGATGTGAAGCTAATGAATGCAGTGGCAAACAAATCCATCAAACCTAACATCAAAACAACTGCACTTCATCCCACCAAACGGAAAAATGAAACACAACCTGCAGGCCAGCTCTTTGATCCAACCTAGCCAGAAGCAGACCTGTGAATGCCACCACAGCTGCTGAGCATAAGTAACCACGGACTCCGTCTCACCACAGAAAGAAAGAACACTCCAGAGGCAGAAAACATCCACCTCAAATATGCACAAATATCTTAGTTCAACTGCTATGCAATCTGGTGGATATTTTAAAATCTCTACTAGAAAAAAAAGTATACAGTATTTTACTCTAGATTACTCTGATATCCAAAGCTAGAAAGATGCCTAAAATAACCGGATGGTTTGTTCCACTCATATTGCAGCTCTGCAAAAGAGGTTTATTAAAAGCCCTTCTGCTCATTATGAAAGCTCTTTGAAGACAAAGAAGCAATTCCTTTTATACAAGCGTGTAGCACAATTCCTGTTTCAGAGAAGAAACTCGCGGGGCACTCACCGAAGCTGACCTCTGCCTGATAACAGGCATATGGGCACAAGGCCACCTAGAAGAGTCCTTTTTTTTTCAATGAAAACCTTAATTCTGATAAATGAAATGAGGAGAAAGAATTACAGAACCACTTTCTTAGGTAGGTGGATCCTCTTAAGGCAAGGCTATTCTCTTCTGCAGTATCATGCAGGATTTGGTTTGCTATATTTGGCAGGTCAAGGCAAAAAAGAGCTGAATGATCCTGAAAAGAGATGGAAAGATAGGAACAAGAGGAATGCCAATGTTGAGGGCATTGGCAGAAATTTTTAGAAACAAGGATAGTCAAATTAAGTTGTGTCACTGCTCACACCTATACCCATTTTCTGAAGACCTGTTCTATAATCTATGCACAAAAGAAGCCTTATATAAGAGATGAGGCAGTTTGGGTAGGTACTATAATAAAGAGCCATCTGAATTAAGTGCTGAAAAATGGGGAATACACTGACAGGCAATGGAATATCCACATATAATATTTATTGTTGTTGTTATCATTATTTAGTTGAGAACATCAAAGGTTAAAGAATCTGCTGGAATTTGGAAGATGAGTATTTGGGAACAGCACAAATATTGGGGTGGATGTTCTTTTTAGTCAAGTTAGCTATACCTTAAATGGATGGAAGGTTTCATGAACAAATACCACATACCAACAGATCAGTAATACATTCAAAGGAAATCCACAGAAACCCCATCTCCGATCCTGCTCCAGCGATGCCACCAGGGCTGAAGCAGCCAAGACCAAAGGAAGCAGTCCTGGATGCTCGGCAGTGCCAACCCTACTCTCACCTCTGGCTCCCATCAGACAATTCAGCCCCCAAGGGATGAATTCACAGAGACATCCACAGTACCTGGCATACAACAGACAAGCTCCGCCTGAAAAAACAGAACTCTCTCCCCATCCATGTTAAGCCACCTGAATGGCTTAA
The DNA here is from genome assembly GCA_006408675.1 of Madoqua kirkii. NCBI lineage: Eukaryota > Metazoa > Chordata > Mammalia > Artiodactyla > Bovidae > Madoqua > Madoqua kirkii. Next base: position 13,164 of record SJYC01056660.1, read on the forward strand.
AAGGTCCCTAACCAAAGCCTGTTGCCTGCTAAACAAAGACCACCAAAATTACTGGTGAGCTTGGGATTATCTTTTCAAAATTATTTTTTTAATTAAAAAATAACCTCCTCTAACAGTTCTTTTCTAAGTTATGGAAACAGAAATATTGGTTTGTAATATACAAAATATTATCAGTTGAGATTCTTCACTCTACCCCATGTTAATTAATGATGCACCAGACACTTTACCAGGTGCTTTTACATAGTCAAACCAACATGTGACAGGTGAAGCAGCAGTCATTTCCCAGTGCTTCAACTACAAAAACGTACGCCATTAAAAAAAAAATTATCCCCCTAAATGTGTAACTCATTATCATTTGTGAAAAATAACTGTTTTTTAAACAGTTATCATTTAGAATGAATTAAAAAACACAAAGGATCAAGACAAACAAATGTGGTCATTCTCAAAGCTAAAATTTGTCTCTTAATACAATTCATAATTAATTTACTATACGTTATATTTTTCTCCAGCAAAACACAAAAACTGTCCAATTTACAACTTTTCCTAATCTTAGGAAATTACACGTTCATACACATACCCACACACACACCACAGTAAATCTATAAGGTTGCCTATAGAAACAGACTTGAAAAAAAATCAATATATATCAACATGTCAATTATTAACTGAAAATCTCCGATGTAGGCAGAATGTGCCCCCCTATACTCCCAGACCCGATTTGGTCCCACCCCTGACACCAAAGATCTCTGTATCCTAGACCCTGCAATCTATGAATATGCTATTTTTTATGACAAAACAGATATTGTGGATTGCTTGCTCTGAAATGTAGGGGACTAGAGCAAGGGACCTGAGAGAGGCCTCTAGAAGCAAAGACTTGGCTGACAACAGCAAGGAAACAGGAACTCAGTCCTACAACCATAAGGAACTAACAGCCAACAATCCCACTGAGTAAAAAGCAGATTCTCCACCAGAATCTCCAATAAGGAATGCAGCCCTGCAAACACATTGATTTTTCTGGTGAGACCAATGTTAAACATGTAACCTACAGGACTATGAAACAGTAAAAAGAGTATTGTTTCAAGCCACTAATTTTATGGTAACTTTATGGGAACTTGCTACAGCTGAAATTAAAAATTAATACATTATTATTATTATTATTTAGGTGAGTAGCAACACCTCACCAAGAGTAAGAAAAGGGTGGACACAACATCTAAAATCATCTCCAACACATGTAACTATGACGAGTTTTAAATTAACTGTCCAACACTGCATTATAACCACTGAACATTTTGTCATATCCTCTGACTACACTGAATGATATAAATCAACACAGTATGAGTGGCTATCTACATACCTAACCTTTCCACCCCCACCCTCACAACAAATCTATGGGGTAAAGAGGTATTTTTAGTTTATAGATAGAAACAAAAAGAAGAAATGAGTTTCCTGATATTCTCTGGTTAGCAAAAAGAAGACCTGGGCTTCAGATCCCTGCCTCCCCCACTATGGCGCCCTGCTTCCTGAACAATCCCATACAGCTCTGGGCTTATCAGCTGAGACTTCAGAGAGGTTCACAATCAGCCTCTCTTACGTGGTCACACTCCACTCCTACTCTGTCCACACGGAAAGGAGGAAACACACGCAGGATATTTGACTTGGGGAGAAGCCAATACTCAGAACTACTGATGAAACTGAAAGCTATAGTAAATAAGCACAAACTGATTTTACTAGTGATAACAGCTGGGATAGTTGACTTATTATGTCAATGATTAAAGATGCAAACCATAAAACAGCATAACTTTTTATAACCTCAGGGTTATGACACTATTTCGATGCAGACACAGGCATTACTTTTCTGCAAAATAACGGCAGTAGCTGGCCAAGGCACATACAGTGAGCTTTCTGGTTTTTTTTTTAATTAGGTTTATTGTAACAAGAAAGATGTGAAAGAAGTAGTTCAGTTCTACTCCTTTCTAAATAACCCCTCATAAATAAAAATTACTCAGAACAGAGAAAGTTTTCTAATAGCAGGAGCTTTCTTTTATGTTATGAATTCACTCAAATGCTTGAGCTGCCAAAGGGCTATATTCTTATTTTTAAATATTATGCAATTTTCTAAATGTGCACGTAAAATAAACCTAGAGTTGTCCTCCTTGAATATATTTCTATCCATATTCACTCAATGGTTCCACACGGAAGTTTTATCATGTAGAATAAATAATATTTGCCTGGACCATGCAGGGGCCACAACAGGCCACACAGACTCTATGTGCCATTTTCCACTAAATATAGGGCAATTCTGCATACTGTGGAAAACACATAGTTTCATGAAGAACCTACCCTCGGATAGCATGCACCTCTGCCTAATAGAAGCTACTGTCACTTTGAAAATGCCCTCTGCAGGGGGGGCAATTAATAAAATTTAACCCAGTTGCCTGTGAATGAAAATACACAGTTTATGACCTAAATTAAATATACTCAGTAGGAGACACAAATTTTTGTACCAAATTTAATGTGAGATGTATTTCTTGTTAAAGTATGTTCTTTATTATTACTTTTAAGAAATTCATTTCTGTGCTAAGGGCAGTTTTAATCATTTCTTCTTACCATCTTTCCTTAACATCTTGTTACAATTTTACCAGACACTTTCCTCTGTAAATAGCTGTTTTCTAAGCCATGGACTGAACTCTAACATGGAAGGTGCCAAGTCCACCTAATATGGAATCACAGGAAGCCACTGGAAAATCTCACACACAAAAAAAACACATGCAAGATGGCCTTAAGAAAGAAAGCAAGTCTCGGTTGCATAAAATTACCTCTCAAAGTAAACTGCTCCACATTAATTTCAAAACAAAAAAATGTTGCTACAAATATTAACATAGCCTATATAAAATAAATATATCTGTCGCGAATAAATTACTATGGTCACAGGCACACAACATCACTGAGGAGAAAAATAAATGCTGCATGTGATCTTAGCTTTCCCACTATAATAACCAGAATACACATTTAATTTATGCTTTATTTTTTGAAGCATAACTTACCAATTTAGCAACTTTCCCATAGTCAATCCATCTGACAGTAGCAAAATTTGTAGATTCTGCACAGTTGAAACCATGATTAAAACCAGCATGGTAGCCATATGGGAAAGTGATCATAAATTCTCCAGCTTCCTGGGTGATCTGCAGGGTAGAGGACATATAATACTTCCCAATTATAAGGCATCTCAAATTGCAAATACAGTTAAAATATATTTCCTATTTTAAAAAAGAAACAAAAATGTTATGATGTCCAAGCTATACTAGTATAAAAGAAGTGCCTCCAGATTCTTCACTTAATTCTTTAACAGTTTCTCAGGAGACTTTTAAAACTTTTCTTTACAGATGACCCTCTGCCAATAGTCAATCATTTAGCCCATAAGCAGAGAAATTACATTTTATTTGAAGATGTCTGCTTTATGCTATTCAAAAAAGTGTCCATAATAGCATCCAATACATTTTAATACTTTAAAAATTCACATTAGTGGAATTATAAAACAGGACATATCACAACTGACATTTTTCAAGTTACATCTATAAAAAATTTGGCAGCACACACTGAATGTTATGGATTCTTGTTGCTTAAGAGTTGACTGTATTCAATAAATTGTCCTTTCATTATACTTGGAAAACATTCAATTAACTATTTCATTTAACAGTAAAATTTCTATCAAATAATTATTCAAATATACCTACAACATGTAGGTATGTATTGTGAGTACATTTGCAAATATAATTAAAATAGCTTGTGTTAATCAACCATCAACCTAAAAGCAAAGATAAAAATGTATTCAGTCCATTCCTATCTTTTAAAGAAATCTGCTTTTTTTTTTCCTACAATCACCAAAACATACAAAACACACCAGGAACTATGGAAGAATAGTGAAGCTAAATTTATCAATGTTTTTTAAAACTTGTCTGCTCAATACTAGAGTATCAAATATGTAACTCACTGATTCATTCAGTCACCTTGGTTCCAGAAGTAAATATGTAAGTATGCACCTATGTGGACACATATAAGAGACACACTGTATAAATACATGTGCACACACTGCCCTCAGTAACCATTACAAGAATGCTAAAATGCAGTGTGTGGAAGTACTTTCCTTCCAAACAATTCTAAAATTTAGCTCATCACCCCTGCCCCTGTGACATTCCAGCAGGTGTTCTACCGCAATGAGCAGCAATTCAGCTGCCACCTGGCAGGCAGAGAACGGCTTATCAGGGTTCAACATGGTTCCAGTTTCATCATTTCAAGCCACGTGAGAATACAGCCTGATTCTCTCCTTTTCTAGTCTCATGGAATCTCATTAATTATAACTGTGCTTGGAAATGAGGCATTTCCTTGCACCATGTGATAAAACTTACTTTGCTCAACTGTCACTAGCCCTATAAAGGGGGGTTGGGGGGAAGAGGGTAAGATTGCTGTCAGTGGGATAAGGAAGTGAGCTTCACTGCTCCACTGAATCTCATCTATAGTTCTTCCCTACTCTACCTGGAAAACTCCCTTCTTGCCATGCTGAAAAGCACCTATTCCCATGAAATGGGACCCTAAATATTATGCCTATATATAGTTTGTAGAAACAGGTCAGTCCCAATTAGCTAAAATATAAGGCTAATTTACTGCCTCTATGAAATAAACTGATTTAAAAAAAAAAAAAAGGAAAGAAAGGTGTAGAGACAGAAAAGTGCAAGTTCTTTTTAAGACTAACCAAGCATCATAATTCCATACAGCGAAAAACGGTGGAAAGGGTAGTGCACATAATTGAAAAGCAGACAGTAGCTATTTGGCAAACATACTTTTTCATACATACATATACACATATGAGAATATGTACAAATACATTGAAAGAAAAAGAAAAAAATGTTAGTCCAACTGGGAAATGATTGTCTAAAAAGGTTGAACTGAGGAGGAAGAGTGCATTATTATATTACCTATACTATGCAAAGCGCTTCATATAGATAATCTCTTTTCATCCTCATAATGGCCCTATTAAATGGTACTCTTATTATCTCCATTTTCCAGTTGAAGAGATTGAAGCTCACAAAAATGATGTAATTTACCCAAGTGGCAGAATCAGAAATGAACTTGGGAAGAATCAATGTCATTCCAAAGTCTGCTACTCTGTCCAAGGTTACACTATCATCACTGGAGAATAAGCTCCTCAAGGAGCACACTGTCATCACACATCCTTCATCAAGGTAGAAGGGGAGATGGCAACATTTCATATGAAAAACTGCAGCCACCAATTAGCCCTCTAAATGGCTGGTGTCTCACCATCTGTGGACAAGCACTCACCATTCTACTTCCCACAGGAGCCAGAAAATGTCCCATCCTCAAAAGACTGGATACGAACATGGTGCATTTGGTGAGCTACCAAATAGTACCTGGAGAGCCTCAGCCCAGAAAAGGGTGCAAGGCACCTGTCTCCTTCTCCCCAAATATTAGAAAGAAGCTAGAAGCTACTACAGCCTCCATCCTGGGTGTATGACCAATCCTGCAGCCCTGCTATTTCACATAACCCCCCTCCAAAGAACAACAATTCCCAGCACCAGCCCTACACTCTCAGAGCTTTTCCTGTCTTGGAGGACTCTATTCTGCTCCTTCTCTGCCTTCTAACATTCCAACCTAAAAGTGCCTAATCGGCTTATGACAACCACCTGAGAGACAGTGCACGGATGACACAGGTCTGAGACTGGAAAGCCTGGTGCTCAGCGGCGTCTGCAAGTAAGACAATGCCCCCAGAAGGCGTGGCCCCGATGGGGCGGGGCACAGCCTGAGACTTCCGTACCTGGGGCAAGGCTGCAGCCCACCCACACCTGTGGACATTACCCATAGTGCGCATCTCGAAGGCACACTTCCTGTTGTGGGGAGAAGTATGGAACTAAACAAGTGGTGAGAGCGTTCTCATCATGGACACGAGACAGTGTGTCTCATGCGTGACTGCCACAGAGACTGTGAGTGAGCAGGACCACCCCAAGGTGGAGAATGTTTCCCAGTCCTTGCAAAAATTCTGCTTCCAACAAAGCCTGGACTGGTGGGAGCAGGGCCCCAGGGGTAAGGGGTGGGGGAAGATAGGTGGAAGACTAGATTTTAAGGGCCTGAAATAAAGAAGAGGGAAAGATTTAGTCACAAGTGAAAAGCTTTTAAAGTGGAAAAAAGAGAGGATTATGGGAAGACAGTCAAATAAAAAATGATAAAGAGAGTAGAGATATTTTTAAATGTTTCTGCAACTAAAGACTTAATCCTCCTCCAACTGAGAGAGAGCCTTTATTTATCTGGTCAAAAGTTTTTTTTTCATTTCAGCTTCTTCACATAAAAACACTCATGCTCTGTAATAATTCTGACCCAATAATGATCCATGGACACAAAGAAAGAGTGATCTAGCATGTACAGAGTCTTACAGAACTTAATCTTCAGAAATATTCCAAAGAAGCAATATCTGATTATTAAATCATCAGGCAATTCTATCCATAATGAAATCTCAATTGTATTATGTCTGAATGTGTTTAGAAATAACATACTGACACCATAATCACTGATTCTAACCAACCAAACTGCTAATAAAAACTGCTCTGATTTCTTTAAAAAAAAAAAAAAGATGGCGTTAACATAAATTCTGTTGCTCACATAAAAGACGTCAGAGGAAGAGAATTGCTACATGTCGAATGTGCTACGTTTTACTTCTAGTATTGTTACAATTGAACTAGAAGTGCATGAACTCTCAAGTAAATATAACCTGAAATTAATTTCAAAAAAACTGTAATTTCAGAATTTGAAAAAGAATAGATACATGCATATGAAAAAAAGGGAAAAAACACATGTCAAAGAGCTTTTATTACTTCACATCTTTCATTAGTGCTTTTCTAATTTCTAATTAGTACTTTCATTAGTACTTTTCTAATATAGTTAACTATTTTAGCTATAATTTTAACAAAAGTGGAATTAAAGCCAATTGGGTCTTTAAAAAAACAACAACAAAAAAGTAATTTCAAATCAGTACGTAGGTAAATAATTGTTACGAAGTAAAACATGAATCTGAATTTTTCTCCTCATACCCTAAAAATCCTACTGGAAGTCAAAGATATATTAGTTTATGTTGAATTTGTCTTAAACACAAATTTTACACTTATGAAATGATTCTATTAAAGAGTAACACTAATGTACCTTGTCAAAGGGAATGCCGTATTTCTTTAACACTGAGGGAGATATCAGTGTCATCTTGTGGCGAAGAAATGCATCACACCCTTGAGAACTGCTTGGGAAAAAACCTAAATGGAAACAGTAAATACAAGCAGTAATGCATTAGTTAAGATATAATTTCAAATCAATTTTTAAGTTTATGTTCTAGTATTCTTATATAATGATGGCTTTATACAGCTATAGACCAAGTCCATCATCAAAAATCATGGTGCTAAAAACTAGTCAGAATTCTTAAAAATTAAAGGATACATACTTTTATCACCAAAGGTTGATCTTTTTTACAAAAAGATCTGCCAAGAGTTGTCTGCATAATACAAAATGACTAAACCTTAAAACTCCAATACTTTGGCCATCTCATGTGAAGAGTTGACTCACTGGAAAAGACTCTGATGCTGGGAGGGATTGGGGACAGGAGGAGAAGGGGACGACAGAGGATGAGATGGCTGGATGGCATCACCGACTCAGACGTGAGTCTCAGTAGACTCCGGGAGTTGGTGATGGACAGGGAGGCCTGGCGTGCTGCAATTCATGGGGTCAAAAAGAGTTGGGACACGACTGAGTGACTGAACTGAAACTTTAAAAATTTGCAACAAATTTAAACTCAGTCTACCTATTATCTGATAAGTGAATAAAATATTAAGGGAGGTTAGAAGAGGACAGTCTGCAGTTTTAACACAGAAATCTCTTAGATTCCTAAAAGCAACCATTCTAGAAGCACTTGTCCCAGTGCCCAGCAGACAGGGGACACACAGCAGCTTCCTATCTGTTTCTTTATATAGTTTCTTTATATAGTTTCAGTTCAGTTCAGTCACTCAGTCGTGTCCAACTCTTTGCAACCCCATGGACTGCAGCATACCAGGCTTCCCTGTCCATCACCAACTCACAGAGTTTACTCAAACTCATGTCCATTGAGTTGGTGATGCCATCCAACCATCTCATTCTCTGTCATCCCCTTCTCCTCCCACCTTCAATCTTTACCAGGATCGGGGTCTTTTCAAGAGTCAGTTCTTCACATCAGGTGGCCAAATACTGGAGTTTCAGTATCAGTCCTTCCAATGAATATTTAGGACTTTAATTGCTACTCATTCCTGGAACTAATTCCCAGCCAGGACCACTCTAGAGCACGGAAACCTGTCTGTCTCACCAGCCTATATGGGAACAGTGTCTTAAAGAGGCCTTTCTGTGAAGAAGTTAAACACACAGCAACTCATTCATTCAACAGTACATGATGCGCTGAAACCCAGCTGTTTCTCTCCATCTCTGCCTTGAACACTGCAGTCTGTCTGAGAAAAACCCTCATTAACTCAGTTTTATAAGCTAGAGAAAACACACGTCCTTGATGTCCTAGTCTTCACCTTCAGCACTCAAGAGGGAAAAACTACCACACTGAGAACAGGAAAGCAAGATGAGAAAGACAAGAGAAATATGGATGGGACAGAGGAAAACCACAGAGACAAGACTTGAACAGAGAACTCACCGGGAAAGCATGTGCTATGTATCTGGGTAAAGCAGAAAAAAGCACAGATGCTCTTTAACTCCATGACCAAAATGAAGATAAGGCCATTGGAAACGTTACTTATCTCACTCTGTGGCTCACTACATATAAATAGCTCAAGAACAGGACCAATCTGACGAAAGAATTATCAACACTCATTACCTAACTGCAAATAACTTTAACCTCATAGAGTAGAGGGTTTTACAATAATAGTTTTAAAGCAAATAAGCCTTTACTGATGCCACCATGGAGCATGGAGGCCATAGATCATCAGAAGGAAAAAAATCAGACATCTAAAAAAAAAAGAAGAAGCTATTAGGCTATAAAGAACTACTTGCAAAGAATAGCACACATCTGCTTAAGCACCTACACCTGGATTATTAAAAACAGAAATATTTTAAAACCACTAGACTATTCAGGTATGATCTAAATCAAATCCCTTACAAATAACAATGGAAGTGAAAAACAGATTTAAGGGACTAGATCTGAAAGACAAAGCGCCTGATGAACTATGGATGGAAATTCGTAACATTGTTGAGGAGATCAGGATCAAGACCATCCCCAAGAAAAAGACATTCAAAAAAGCAGAATGGCTCTCTGAGGAGGCCTTACAAATATCTGTGAAAAGAAGAGAAGCAAAAAGCAAAGGAGAAAAGGAAAGATTATACCCATTTGAAAGCAAAGTTCCAAAGAATAGCAAGGAGAGATAAGAAAGTGATCAGTGCAAAGAATTAGAGGAAAACAATAGAATGGGAAAGACTAGAGATCTCTTCAAGAAAATTAGACATACCAAGGGAACATTTCATGCAAAGATGGGCACAATAAAAGAAACAAATGCTATAGATCTAACAGAAGCAGATGGAATTAAGAAGAAGTGGCAAAAATTCACAGAAGAACTATAAAAAAGATCTTCATGACCCAGATAATCACGATGGTGTGATCACTCACCTAGAGCCAGACATCCTGGAAGGTAAAGTCAAGTGGGCCTTAGGAAACATCACTATGAATAAAGCTAGTGGAGGCGATGGAATTCCAGTTGAGCTACTTCAAATCCTAAAAGATGATGCTGTGAAAGTGCTGCACTCAATACGTCAACAAACTTGGAAAACTCAGCAGTGGCAATAGGACTGGAAAAGGTCAGTTTTCACTCCAATCCCAAAGAAAGCCAATGCCAAAGAGTGCTCAAACTACTGCACATTTGCTCTCATCTCACACAGTAGTACAGTAATGCTTAAAATTCTCCAAGCCAAGTTTCAACAGTACATGAATGATGAATTTCCAGATGTTCAAGCTGGATTTAGAAAAGGCAGAGGAACCAGAGATCAAATTGCCAACATCCGTTGGATCATTTAAAAAGCAAGAGAGTTCCAGGAAAACGTCTATTTCTGCTTTACTGAGTATGCCATAGCTTTTGACTGTGTGGATCACAATAAACTGTGGAAAATTCTGAAAGATATGGGAATACCAGACCACCTAACCTGCCTCTTGAGAAATCTGTATGCAGGTCAGGAAGCAACAGTTAGAACTGGACATGGAACAACAGACTGGTTCCAAATTGGAGAAGGAGTACGTCGAGGCTGTATATTGCCATCCTGCTTATTTAACTTCTACGCAGAGTACATCATGCAAAATGCCAGGCTGGATGAAGCACAAGCTGAAATCAAGATTGCTGGGAGAAATATCAATAACCTCAGATATGCAGATGACACCACCCTTATGGCAGAAAGTGAACTAGAACTAAAGAGCCTCTTGATGAAAGTGAAAGAGGAGAGTGAAAAAGTTGACTTAAAGCCCAACATTCAGAAAACTAAGATCACAGCATCTGGTCCCATCACTTGATGGCAAATATATGGGGAAAACAGTGGAAACAGTGTCAGACTTTATTTTTTTCAGTCTCCAGAATCACTGCAGATGGTGACTGCAGCCATGAAATTAAAAGATGCTTACTCCTGTGAAAAGTTATGACCTACCTAGACAGCATATTAAAAAGCAGACACATTACTTTGTCAACAAAGGTCCATCTAGTCATGGCTATGGTTTTTCCAGTAGTCACGTATGGATGTGAAGAGTTGGACTATAAAGAAAGCTGAATGCCAAAGAATTGAGGCTTTTGAACTGTGGTGTTGGAGAACAATCTTGAGAGTCCCGAGGACTGCAAGGAGATCCAACCAGTCCATCCTAAAGGAGATAAGTCCTGAGTGTTCACTGGAAGGACTGATGTTGACGCTAAAACTCCAATACTTTGGCCACATGATGTGAAAAGGTGACTCATCTGAAAAGACCCTGAGGCTGGCAAAGATTGAGGGCAGGAGGAGAAGGGGATGACAGAGGATGAGATGGTTGAATGGCATCACTGACTCAATGGACATGAGTTTGGATAAACTCTGGGAGTTGGTGATGGACAGGGAGGCCTGGTGTGCTGCAGTCCATGGGGTTGCAAAGAGTCAGGCATGACTAAGTGACTGAAAGGAACTGAATTGAACTGAAAACATACATCCAACAGAAACATCAGAAATACCATCATTCTCTATAATACCTGTGGGAATAAAAGGAATAATCATGCCTTATCTGGTCATCTGATACAGCCCTCTGTCTAAGGTTAATATTCATAACACATAAATAGAAATAAACAACCTGTGTAAAAAATGTAGACTCCAGTGAATGGTGAGAAAGAATGACATAATGTAATGAAAATGACGTGTTTACATAATAAGCTGTCCTGAATCTACACCACTCGGTAAAGCACAGTAGAGAGATCCCCAAACACACAACCCATGGAAAAGTTTTAACAATACAATTTAAATGGATCTATCAAACTTTTCAAATCTGTACCTCTGCTCAGCAATGCACGAATTAAACTTTAAATTAAAATCAATGAAGAAAGAGGAGTCTATTTAATTTCCTTTTGATATGGATTTGTAATCAGTACTTGAACAATGTGGTGACTGGTCATAAGTTAATTTAAATTGGAAAACCACTGAAGGAAGGCAGTTTGCAATATATTAAGAACTTCATACTGGTTCAGAATTTATATTTTCAATAGGCTATCAGAATTATATTTTACATCGCCCTGGAAAACACCTGATAAACCACAAGTTATGACACAAAGTACCTGTCTCAAAATGAATTTTACCTCAAAATATCTGCAGGAGTACATGGTTCACACTCACCCCTCACTCCAGCATTTATGGAAAATATTTTATTCAATATTTAAGCCAGCCAACATAACCAGAATACTATTTGATACAAAATGGTAATTTTTTAAAAACTCAGAGCTATTTCAGTGCTGGGCTATTTACATAGTAAGTGAAGAAAATAAATTTGGAAACAATCACATGCATGAAATATACCAAAATAGATCTGATAGTAAAGAAAATATTTAATTAAAAATTCAACTGAAGACTATCAGAGTTTTCTGAAAGTCACTAAATAAACAGAAAACAAGGTATGTGTTCAAAGTTTTGGAAGTAAGTTCTCTTTAATACATGCCTTTCAGAATCTTTTTATTTTCTATTCTTATATTTACTTTCTTGATCGGCCTTTCCCCTAAGTTTTCAATAATACATTTGGAAGAATTCTTCTTCAAAAGTTATCATATTTGAATGTTACTACTGCAGCATTCTGTAAGATTTTCCAGCTTACCAGTCACACAATGGGAGAGGTCCAGTCTTTCGCAGTCTTGAAGACCAAGAAGTTCCAATAAAGAAACAGAGCTACACTGACCCCTCAAGTACCTCGTAGTGGAAATAGCAGCTAGCATCTCACATATCCCATGACCATTAGGAAATATGACAGGTGCAGAACAACACGCAGAATAAAACTGGCACATCTTTCTGCAGCGTTTACTCAAATCATTCAGTTAATGTTTGCATACAAACAAACATAATAAGGGAGCAAGATGCAAAATCTGCATGTGTATTGTGGAGTGCTAATGTTTCACTCCCTTCTCTTGTAGGGACATTTTGGTGGAAGCACTTGAGAGACAGCATACTGTGAGGTACAAACTATGCTACGGGATTTCGATAAATCTTAATCTCCTCTTATAGGTACTTAACACAAGATTCCCTGAGGACCAATTTTCCTCTCTCCATCATTGCTCATAATAAACACATACTTGAACATTGCTATTAATAGGAGAACTAAGTTTTAGATCAAAAAACCTAACTGTTTGAATTATTTGAAGTCACTCTTATCTTGTCCACACAGTTAACAGAACAAGAGACTAATAAAGAAACCCTATAGAGACACTGACTTCTAACACAAGTCCAACGACTCATATAGCCTTAACTTCTACAATGTCTCAGCTCCTCAATTTCCCCATCCATATAATCAGGATGCTATTTTATCTTCCTCAGTGGGTTATTTTCTTTCCCCAATATCAAGATATAATTGACAAATAACATTGCATAAGTTTAAAATACACAGGGTAATGGTTGCCTATATGTACATATTGTGAAATGATTACCACAATAAGTTTAGTGCACATTCATCACCTAAAAATAGTTCTTTTTTGTGTGATGAGAAGTTTTAAGATCTACTCTCTTAGAAACTTTCAATACAGTATTGTTCACTGTAGTTACCATATCATACATCCCCAGAACCTACTCATACTGAAGTCAGTACTTTGGGACAATCTTCACCCAATTCCACCACCCCCTGCCTCTGGCAGTCACCAAACTGCTGTTTCTACCTGTAGGTTTGGTTTTTATAATTCTCACATATAAATAAGATCATACAGCATTTGTCTGTTTCTGTCTGACTTTTTTAACTTAGCATAATGGACTCAAGATTCTTCCATGTTGAAGGAAATGACAGGATTTCCTTTCTTATGCCTGAATGATAGTCTACTGTATACATAGAACACTTTGCTTTATTCATTCACCTGTCAATGGACACGCAGGTGGTTTCCATATCGTGGCTACTGTAAATAATGCTGCAATGAATATTTGAGGTAATAGATATATCTTTAAGACAGTGATTTCATTTCCCTCAAATACATACCTAAAAGTAGAACTGCTGTATAATATGTTAGTTCCATTTTCAATTTTTTGAGGAACATTCATACTGTTTTCCCTAGTGGCTATCCTTGCTGGGTGGATCCTTATGGGAAGCCAGTGATATAAAGCACAAAAATCTTAGCCATTATAGGAAAATGGAAACAACCTCATGTCCATCAACTGGTAAATGGAAGTGCAAAATGTAGTATTTCTTCACAATGAAATATTACTTGGCTATAAAAAAGAGTGAGGTACAGATACAAGATATAACATAGAAAGCATGCCACATAAAAGATGTCAGGCACAAAAGTCACTGTTGGGAACAAAGTAAAAGAGAGGCTGGGAAAATTCTTGCACACAAGGATGTTTCTCTGCTCTTTCAAAATAGAACAAACCCAGGGTTACAAGGACTCTGAGTTGATAAGGAAGTTCCCCCAAATAAAGTCTTAGCTGCGGTAAATAAGGTAAAGGTTATCTTGCCCCACGCCTGCGCATGGTATAGTCATTGAATCATAGTGTTTGGCAACCTGCCTTGTAAGTTGTTGTGGAAAAGATATAAAATAAGGAGCTGCAAGAAGCAGCAGGAGAATAATGAGAATAATGAGAATGATGAGAGAATAATAAGAGAATAAGAAGAATAAAGAAACAGATTCAAACCACTCGGCCGTGTTGGTTTTTCATTCCATCGCTAGCAAGTCACATTTAAATTATTTCATGCATATGAGACATCCAGAATATGTAAATACCTAGACAGAAAGCAGATTATTAATTTCCAGGGGCTAAGAAGGGCTAAGGGGAAAGACAGTATGACTGAATAAAAAATATAAAGTTTCCTTACAGGATGATGAAAATCTTTTGGAACTAGACAGAGGTGATGGTTACATAACACAAATATATTAAACATAACCGTATTGTACACACTTCAAAATGGTTAACAGTTTATGTTTTGTGAATATTGTTTCTGGTGTTTAGTCGCTAAGTCAGATCTGATTCTTGGTGACCCAATGGAACATAACCTGCCAGGCTCCTCTGTCCATGGGATTTCCCAGGTGCTATACACATCCAAGGACGCCCTGTACAACACAGAAGTGATCAGATGCGAGAAGCACTATTCTAACAGAGGAGTCTACACATTGCACAATTCCATGTTAATAACATTCTAGAGACAGAAATCTGGTTAGTGGTTGCTGGTAGGGAGAAGTAATTAGAAAAGGACACAAGAGAATTTCTGGGGCCTACTGGAAATGTTCTGTATCTTGGGAGTAGTAGTAATTACACCACTGTATATATCTGTCAAAGCTCACTGAACTTTATGTTTTAACAGGCGGCTTTTACTATAAGTGCATTTTACCTCTATCTGACCTAAAATATCATTAGATGTTTTTAAATTGTTTTAGAAACAGAGCAGATGTACTCTAAATCCCAATCTCACATGACAAACACATGCTGCTACTATTAAATCAACAAAGTTTTAGCCATGGTAAAAATTTAAAAATCAAAGCTTAAAAACATCAAATTTTCAATATACAAACACTAGTCTGAAGAAACTGACATTAGTTATTAATCACTTAGGAAAGAAAGGAATAGGAAAGGGAAGGAAAGGGGAAAGATGAGAAATCAGACCTAAAGTGTATGTTCACACTAGCAATAGATTTGATAAGACAACTTAACTGAAATTTACCCAAGTATGCTTTGACAGAGTTTTATACAAGCATACCTCAGAGATGTTGCAGGCTCTCTGCTAGATGACTGCAATAAAGCAAGTATTACAGTAAAGCAAGTCACAAGAATTTTTGTTTTCCTAGTGCATTTATAATTATGTTTATACTATACTATAATCTCTTAAGTGTGCAATAAAATTATGCCCCCCAAAAGCACATACCTTAATTTTAAAATACTTTATTGCAGAAATGCTAACCATCATCTAACCCTTCCATGAGTTGTAATTGTTTGCAATTCACAGATCATAAAACAAACATAATAGTGAAAAAGTTTGAGATGTGAGAATTACCAAAATGTGACAGAGAGATGATAAGTGAGCAAATACAATTGGGAAAATGGTACCAACAGACTTGCTCAACACAGGGCTGCCACAATCAATTTGAAAGAAAAAAAATGCATTTTCTGCAACTCACAATAAAGTGAAGTACAACAAAGTGATATAGGCTTGTAATGGCTTTTGCAATATTCGTATGACTGGTATGATGCTTTAAAAGTACAGTATCCATATAAACAGATGGTAAGGAAAAGGACAAAGGAAAAGGATATACAAGTATGTTTCTGTAGAAAATGCTTTTAGATAGGTGTATTTGATTCCTTGGAAGAAAAGCAATTACAAACCTAGACAGCATATTAAAAAGCAAAGCCATTACGTTGCCTACAAAGGTCCATATAGTCAAAGCTACAGTTTTTCCAGTAGTCATGTACGGATGTGACAGCTGGACAATGAAAAAGGCTGAGCAACGAAGAATTGATGATTTTGAATTGTGGTGTTGGAGAAGACCCTTGAGAGTCCCTTGTACTGCAAGGAGATCCAACCAGTCCATCCTGGGGGAAATCAGGATGAATATTCATTGGAAGGACTGATGTTGAAGCTGAAACTCCAATACTTTGGCTACGTGATGCAAAGAGCTGACTCACTGGAGAAGACCCTGATGCTGGTAAACATTGAAGGCAGGAGAAGGGGATAATAGAGAATGAGATGGTTGGATGGCATCACTGACTCTATGGACAAAAGTCTGAGTGGACTCCAGGAGATAGATGGTGAAGGACAGGGAAGCCTGGCATGCTGCAGTCCATGGGGTTGCAAAGAGTCTGACATGACAGCGAATGAACAATGAACAGCAATTTGATTCAAGTGTGAAATTTCTTAACATGCTTATTAGTGAAAGAACCAATGAACTAAATTATGTGGGGTGACACTTGATCATTTTTACCCACATTCTTAGTTAAGAGGTCAACATTAGAGGTTTAGGCTATAGTTGACCTCTCTGTTTTTCCTACCCCTTTTTGAGCAATTAATGGTTGGGTAGAAAGTTATCACACTGCAGGTTTCACTCTGCTCCACATGTCCAATAATCCATAACATCTCTACTGTAGAGACAAAGCCTCATGGAGCTCTCCAGGAGGAGAGCCAGAAGAAATTCATACTGACTATATAGAGAAGCATGGTAGTTCTCCTGAATAATTGCCTTATTTTTATCTCCTGAACATAGTGCAGTGAATAATAGGAAAGTTTTTCTATTTCAAACTGGCTTGCAGAACACTTATAAAACTTTCACTTAATTTAACAGGTATATAGACAATTACACATAGTTTTTTACAGCATTCTTGAGACCACTCTGTTTCAGCTCCAGCTTTTTCCCACCTTGACACGACATATGGATCACACATGCACAGGTCACCAGGACTTCTCAGGCCAAGGACTTTGGCACAAGTCAGTCAGTCAAGCTAACCAGGTTTTCTGGCTCAACTTCCACCCGACAGAATCAAAGAATTCTTAATTCTCCTCCATAGTAATTTTCCCCTGCTAGCTGGCATTCCTTTCCTGAATTCTTCCTCCCATTCCCTACCTGTTATTTCTCAGAATTGTCTTTCACCCCACATTCTAATTATTGTAGCATGTCTATGTTATGTATTATGGTTCAATGTTTAAAATCCCACTAGGAACATGGCTGGGTACACAGTTTTAAAATTCAACACACACTGTGACTGTTATTCAACCACTAAGTCATATCCAACTCTACAATCCATGGACTATAGCATGCCAGACTCCTCTGTCCTCCACTATCTCCCAGAGACTGCTCAAATTCATGTCCAACAAATTGTGATATTTGACATCAAAAAGGTCCCCTGGAGAAGAGCATGGCAGCCCATTACAGTATTCCTGCCCGGAGAATCTCCATGGACAGAGAAGCCTGGCGGCTATGGTCCATGGGGTTGCAAAGAGTCAGACATGACTGAGTGACTAACACACATACACACGAGGAAATTAAATTCAGGGACTGCTTCACCATTTCTAATATAACAAGTGATAGTACAATGAAAATAAACATACCATGACACATCACACATTGATCTCCATTCCTAAAGCATGAGTTAGGAAGAAGGCAGAGGATGTATCACTGAACTTCTTCATTTTTTATGTCTTAGGGAGTCACTTAAAATTGATTATTTATAAGCAAGGGCATTTAATTTATTAGCCTTTCAAAACCAAGCATTTTAATGTAATATTTTCAGGCCATCATGTAAATGATTATGTATTTATCATTTTGAGAGCTGATAAAAGTTCATTTTCCTAATTTCAAGTCAGAGGTATGAGAAAGGGTCAATTTGGAACATTTATAAAATTTAAATGACTTGTTCTTTATTGCTACTCTTTCAGTCTTTAAACAGCAGTGGTTCATAACCCCTTTTGGACCAAATCATCTTGATGGATCTGATGATGGGTTAGCTTCCCAGAAATTCACATATATGCCAATATTGAATATAATTTCAGAGAGTCCACAAGCTGCCTGCATTCAGCCCACAGACCCTTTATCCACCTCCTTGAACAGAATGTACTTAGTTGCTCAATTGTGTCCAACTCCTTGTGACTTCATGGACAGTAGTTCGCCAGGCTTCCCTGTCCATGTGGATTCTTCAGGCAAGTATACTGGAGTGAGTTGCCATGCCCTCCTCCTGGAACAGGGATCCCTGCTAGTCAGGCTAAGACTCTGTTTCACAGGCTTAAACTCAAGATGACTAGTCATTTAAAGTCACACACACACCAAAATTGACTGCTTAAAGAAACCTGAATTAAATTAATCCCTCATAACAATGATTCATTCATTCTTTTTTATTGTCACTTTAATAGGTAAAAATAAAAACACTTGCTACAAGTAAATATAAGACTACAAAAGAACCAGTATACTGAACTCTACTATACTGTCACTTAAAACAAAATTCTTGCCAATCAGCCACACTTACAAAATCTGCTGCATAAAGTCCTAACTCACATATTCTTTTTCCAGTAACCAAAATTTTGACACAAGTGAGTCCTCTTTAATTTTTTAAAAACTATTAGCACTTTATTCACAATGAGACCAATGAAAAAGTCATTCACACACACACACACACACACACACACCAGCTGCTCCCAATTTACTTTAATCCATATTTTGCTTAACTTAATAGAACCACTAAGATATTGTCTAATTTCTAAAACAGATGAGATTTAGACATTCTTAAAGCTGAAAATCTTCAAAACTGTCATTCATGTTAAATCTCTAGTATCCTTTTTACTTCCCATTCAATTGTATCGGGTCAAAAATTAGAAAGAATGCAATGGCATTATAGGCAAACATAACAAGTATAAAAACTGCAACAATTCACTTGAGATTTTTTATTACTTTTATATCTACATGATATTAGAAAAAACTGTATAAATGAGAAAGCAACTGAAGGGCAAAATCGAACTCCTGGCTTTATTAGATGCAGACCTAACGTTTTTCAGATAAAATATTTGCAGGTGCCACCGTCAATCAAGATTTCAATAGAAACCAAAGATGAAAGCATTCATGCATAAAAGGCAACTGTGATAATTATGATGTGCAGACAAGATAATGGAAAATATCCGAGGCTGTTTTTCATATTACGTATCAAGTGCTGCCTTGACCTAGACATCCTATAAGGCTCCCTCACATTTACTGCATTATTTTATCATTTTAATTGTTTAGCAGAATTCAATTAATTTGCCTGACATCTGCTCAGGAAATAGAAATCCTCCACTGTCTTACAGGCTCTTTCCCTTGAATCATTTCTCAAAATAATGTTGCAAAAAATTTTCAATAAACATGCAATTGAGTTTAAAGTTCCTTTTCAACCTTCAAGTTTATTAATCTCTTACTGATTAAGTTAATGGCATCCATTTTTCTGGAATGTCATTTTCAGGCAGTTTATATCAAAGTGTATGCAGACAGTTTATAGCAAAAAATTTAACATGTGATTCCATATCGCAAAGTTTACATTGCTCCAGTTTAAAAATTCTGGAGCAGTGACGTGAACAGAAAATGGTAGAATAATTATCACAGAGAACAGAAGAGTCCACAGCATACAGATTCAGCACAAAGTTCACTGCCTATGATTTAAGGATTATGGTAATCATCTTCTAAGCTGTGCTATAATCTATTATCCAGAACCAGGACCCATCCACTTAATATTCATGAAAATAGTCCATAACGAAGTTCAAGATTACAATTACATTGCTATTATTACTGTAATGTATTACATTATAAAAACACTAAGGCTTTATAGTTATTAGCCTGCCAAAATTATAATAATGCTTTTAACAAACATGATACCCTAACTATTCTTTCTAATACTCTTCCATAATTTGGAGGAAAGCAACTTTTAGATGTCTTTAACAATATCTGTTCAGAGCTGTCAAGTCAGTGTCCCCATTTTATTATTAAATGAAAGCATACATAATGGGGAGACGAAATTCCTTTTCTACTAGAAGGCAAACTTAACATACCAATGAATCTTAGATCGGCACCTGACTGAAAGAACAGTGCTCCCTGAGGATTCAATTGAGAATACAGGCAGAATGTCTTATCTCTAGTTGTCACTCAACGGAACTCCACTTTCCTCTGGAAATAAGTCACTAGTAGTCTACATCATCTTCAGTTAGGGTGGTCAGCGAAACAGAAGGGGGTGAATATGATTCTCCTCCCACGTGAGAGAAGTAAGAGTAAGGTGCCTGGCATATCTTTAAGGGAAGGAATAAAAGTAAACGGCACTCTCAGTACATACAAGTGGACACAAAGTGAAAGTAACCGACAGAATTTCCAAAAGAATGGCTCAATCTGGCCCTTAAAAATGGACACGCTCAGTTCAGTCACTTTATCATTTCCAATTCTTTGCAACCCCATGGACTGCAGCACGCCAGGCTTCCCTATCCACACCAACTCTTGGAGCTTACTCAAACTCATGTCCATTGAGTCAGTGATGACATCCAGCCATCTCATCCTCTGTCGTCCCCTACCCTCCTGCCTTCAATCTTTCCCAGCATTAGGGTCTTTTCAAATGAGTCAGCTCTTCACATCAGGCGGCAAAAGTACTGGAGTTTCAGCTTCAGTCCTTACAATGAATATCCAGGATTAATTTCCTTTAGGATGGATTGGTCAGATCTCCTTGCAGTCCAAGGGACTCTCAAGAGTCTTCTCCAACAACACAGTTCAAAAGCATCAATTCTTAGGTGTTCAGCTTTCTTTATAGTCCAACTCTCACATCCATACACAACTATGGGAAAAACTATAGCTTTGACTAGATGGACCTTTGTTGGTAATCACTCTGCTTTTAAATATGTTGTCTAGGTTGGTCATAGCTTTTCTTCCAAGAAGCAAACATCTTTTAAATTCATGGCTGAAGTCACCATCTGCACTGATTTTGGAGCCCCCCAAAATAAAGTCTCTCACTGTTTCCATTGTTTCCCCATCTGTTGCCATGAGGTGATGGGACCAGATGCCATGATCTTAGTTTTTAGAATGGTGAA